>PIJE02001937.1:0-81506 GCA_002895965.2 Coryphaenoides rupestris | reverse complement strand
ATTCCCAAGCTTTGGGTGGAACGACGCCACACCAGTTTTGTTGACCGTGGTCCAGTTTACTCGGAGTTGAGGTGAGGTTCTTCCGACTTTCCGATTTGGAAGCCTGACTTCAACGGAACCCAGACTTCGAAATCCAAGATGGCTGCTCTGTGCATCAACAGTAGTGAAAGCTGTATTATATACAGTTTTTTAGCACTTCTGTCTATTCATGTCTCATTTAAATCAGTCGTACACACAGTGCTTGTATGCGCAAAATGCCACATAATAGTTGTTATTCAATTCAATTCCAGTTTATTTGTATAGCCCTTAATCACAATACAGTCTCAAAGGGATTTACAGGCCAGATTATTATGGGCGATGTGATTTATCGACTGGTAAAACAAGGTGTCCATCTGGGTTTTCCTACTTGTTAACTGGAACGCGGTCAACTCGGATGTGAAGCCATTTCCCAGTTCCGAGGTAAATGGAACGCACCAACTTCCCACCTGGACGGCCGGGATTCCGACTTCCCAAGTCCAACTGGAACGCACCACTATGACGCCTCGTTGCGTCAACACAAACACGGCGAACAACAAATGTGTTTGCGGAGCAGTGTACAGAAAACAACAACAACAACAACGTGTTTACCTGCTCGACACACGTGACGCCCGCGATGCCGCCTCCCACGACGACAAACTTGAAGTTGTGCGTCGAATTATCCGCCATTTGTATCACGAATAGTCGCTAAACCAACGTGAGACGGCGCTCAGACACAACAACGAGATGTATTACTGATGTTATTCAGCCGTTTTCACCAAAAGTGAAGGAAACGTGGAGCTAAAGCGCCAACAATCAAACCTACCGCTGCCTCTTTTCGTGTCAGGACCGAAAGACGCATGCGCAGAGACAATGTTTACAATATGCTACGGCAAGCCACGCGTCCAAATGTCTCTGAAATAGACAATCGCGTTTTTGGATTTGGATGATAAATATAGTTATAATCCTATAATATGGCCCCACCATGGGGACCATCGTATTCCATGTGATACCTTATACTACTTATAGATACTATGTGATTAAATGATCCCGAAGGAAAGTCTTGTGGCAGGTTGCATAGCAATACAATAAAACAATAGAGAAATAAACTGAATAATGAAAATAAAACAATCAAGATGAACAACATGTAACTGGCTAATGGTCAATAAAGATATCAGTTCATTTGATAAAGAAACCCAGTTCATCATTGGCAATAACGAACAAAACATGGTACCAGGAGTGAAACTACAGTGAGGTGAATTGTGATAAGCGACATGGATTCTTTAAAGCCACTGGAGGTTTGAAACTAACGGGGAATGTCGACAGCAATTGGCGCACTTTCAAGCAGCAGTTCCAACTGTATATCGCGGCCATGGGACTCGAAACAAAGCCGGATGCTAGGAAGGTAGCGTTACTGCTAACAATAGCAGGCCCACAAGCCATAGAAGTGTACAATACGTTCGTGTATGAGAATCAAGATGATAAAGAAAAAATGGATAAAGTGCTCGATAAATTTGATGCTCATTGCTCTCCAAAGAAGAACGAAACATACGAGAGATATGTATTCCGTTCTCGAGTGCAGCAGCAGCGGGAGCCTTTTGATAGCTTTCTGACTGACCTGAAGCTAAAAGCACAGTCATGCAACTTTGCTGCACTGAGGGACTCCATGATCCGGGACCAGATCGTTTTTGGCGTGGAGGATAAAAAGGTCAGAGAAAGGCTACTGAGGGAAACAGAGCTGACAATAGAAGGGGCCATCAAGATCTGCCATGCGAGTGAGCTGTCTCAAATGCATGTGAGGACGTTCAGCGAGATGGCGGCGGGCACGGCGAACGTGAGTGACGGCGCGGCTGTTGGTGCGATCTCAAGTCAAGGAAGAAGGCGTGCGCAGACGCGGCCTGCAGAGCGGACGAACGATGGGATGTTCAGCTGCGAGCGCTGCGGCTCGCAGCACAAGCCGAGACAGTGTCCAGCCTTTGGTAAGCAATGCTCTAATTGCCGGGGAAGAACCACTTCGCTAAGCAGTGCTTCTCAAAAAGAAAAGAGAGGAAGACGGGAAGATCTGTAAACGTAGTGGAGGACACTGATCTGAGTGAGACATTTTTCGTTGGCATGGTGAACTTGGAAAATGAGCCAGAGAAAGAGATTATTCCGCCTCTTCCCTGCCGGTACCACTGCCTCCATATGAGGGATCGCATGTGAGTGTGCGCTCTCCTCCCCCACCACTCTCACCTCTCACCTGTGTCCCCACTCCAACATCACCTGTGTCCCCGCCGCACCTGTTTGAATGTATGAACTACCCTGTATCATATATACTGTAAATATTGAGGGAACTTTGACATAAAGACTGGATTAAGCTGTGCGGTAGACCTCACCATCAGCTGAACACATCAACCATCAACAAGGTCTGTTCAAAGGTAATATTATTCTCTAAAGTCACATTACATTGGTGTAACAATCTTCACAGACACATTACATTGTATATAGTCACATCTTAAGTAAGCTAATGTTAGCAAAACACTAGTTTCGGTTTGCGTGTTGAGGGCGACCTCAAGAGGAGTTAGCCTAATATCAGATCACCAACGTCAGCCAGATTTGCTTCCTCCTTATTTCTGTGGTAACGTTAAAGGCATGTGGTAATGGACAGATAGGTTGTTTGCTGAGTTTTACATATTTTAAGATTACATTAATTATCGTTTGTCTGAAAAGATCAAGGCTTGTTTGTTTATGTTGTCTGTGTAAAGTCTCTGTGTAAGGCTAGGCTACATGTCGCCCCAAATTAGGCCTAACTTTTGTTGTTATTTATTTGGCTGTGCACAACGTCTAGCATACCATCGGGAAAAGCAATCTTAGTAAAAGTTGTCATCTTGACGTACTGTAAATGTTTTATTTTATATTCAAGCATTTTGTGTATGGAGGACCAACATCTAAGTTCCCAAATCCACGGGATGCATTGGATCCTAGCGATCCTAGTTCCTTCAAATAAAAGCTAAGTGTAAATAGAAGTGTGTATGTGTGTGTGCCACTGAAACCACTGAAGCTATTTCATCACGAGTTTGAGTTTATTGTTTAAACATTCACAGAAATAGTTTACAGTTTTGGTCTCATTATTTTTTTTCTTCAAACATTACACAGCAGACCAGTGTTAATAAAAATGGATATGAAAAAAATATATACGTATATATATATACTGTATATATATATACTGTATATGTATATCGCTCCAAATAGCTGCTGTTCTGTCGTTATTGCCAATGATGAACTGGGTTTCTTTATCAAATGAACTGATATCTTTATTGACCATTAGCCAGTTACATGTTGTTCATCTTGATTGTTTTATTTTCATTATTCAGTTTATTTCTCTATTGTTTTATTGTATTGCTATGCAACCTGCCACAAGACTTTCCTTCGGGATCATTTAATCACATAGTATCTATAAGTAGTATAAGGTATCACATGGAATACGATGGTCCCCATGGTGGGGCCATATTATAGGATTATAACTATATTTATCATCCAAATCCAAAAACGCGATTGTCTATTTCAGAGACATTTGGACGCGTGGCTTGCCGTAGCATATTGTAAACATTGTCTCTGCGCATGCGTCTTTCGGTCCTGACACGAAAAGAGGCAGCGGTAGGTTTGATTGTTGGCGCTTTAGCTCCACGTTTCCTTCACTTTTGGTGAAAACGGCTGAATAACATCAGTAATACATCTCGTTGTTGTGTCTGAGCGCCGTCTCACGTTGGTTTAGCGACTATTCGTGATACAAATGGCGGATAATTCGACGCACAACTTCAAGTTTGTCGTCGTGGGAGGCGGCATCGCGGGCGTCACGTGTGTCGAGCAGGTAAACACGTTGTTGTTGTTGTTGTTTTCTGTACACTGCTCCGCAAACACATTTGTTGTTCGCCGTGTTTGTGTTGACGCAACGAGGCGTCATAGTGGTGCGTTCCAGTTGGACTTGGGAAGTCGGAATCCCGGCCGTCCAGGTGGGAAGTTGGTGCGTTCCATTTACCTCGGAACTGGGAAATGGCTTCACATCCGAGTTAACCGCGTTCCAGTTAACGAGTCGGAAAACCCAGATGGACGCCTTGTTTTACCAGTCGATAAATCACCTGGCCCATAATAATCTGGCCTGTAAATCCCTTTGAGACTGTATTGTGATTAAGGGCTATACAAATAAACTGGAATTGAATTGAATAACAACTATTATGTGGCATTTTGCGCATACAAGCACTGTGTGTACGACTGATTAAATGAGACATGAATAGACAGAAGTGCTAAAAAACTGTATATAATACAGCTTTCACTACTGTTGATGCACAGAGCAGCCATCTTGGATTTCGAAGTCTGGGTTCCGTTGAAGTCAGGCTTCCAAATCGGAAAGTCGGAAGAACCTCACCTCAACTCCGAGTAAACTGGACCACGGTCAACAAAACTGGTGTGGCGTCGTTCCACCCAAAGCTTGGGAATGACCTCACACCGAGAGCGACTGAAGTCGTGGTTATGCTCCGACGTTCCGAGTTGGAATTCTGACTTGGGGGTTTATGGGTCCCATGTCCAACTCGGAGGTCAGAAATTCCGATAACGAGTCCAACCGGAACGCACCACAGCAACGTACCTTCGGCCACCTCACCACAGCCAGGCACCACACCACAGCCAGGCACCACAGCCGTGCACCTTCAGCCATGCACCACAGCCGCGCACCTTCAGCCACGCACCACAGCCACGCATCACAGCCAGGCACCACACCCGCGCACCTTCAGCCACGCATCACAGCCGCACACCACAGCCACGTACCACAGCCGCGCACCACAGCCACGCACCACAACCACGCATCACAGCCAGGCACCACACCCGCGCACCACAGCCACGCACCTTCAGCCACGCACCACAGCCACGCATCACAGCCAGGCACCACACCCGCGCACCTTCAGCCACGCACCACAGCCACGCATCACAGCCGCGCACCACAGCCACGCACCACAGCCACGCACCACAACCACGCATCACAGCCAGGCACCACACCCGCGCACCTTCAGCCACGCACCACAGC
The DNA here is from genome assembly GCA_002895965.2 of Coryphaenoides rupestris. Classification (NCBI taxonomy): domain Eukaryota; kingdom Metazoa; phylum Chordata; class Actinopteri; order Gadiformes; family Macrouridae; genus Coryphaenoides; species Coryphaenoides rupestris. The sequence continues at coordinate 76,432 of PIJE02001937.1, read as the reverse complement.
CACGCATCACAGCCGCACACCACAGCTACGTACCACAGCCGCGCACCACAACCACGCATCACAGCCACGCACCACAGCCATGCAAAACAGCCATGCATCTTCCCTGTGTTCTCGCCAGGTGTCGTCAGACTTCCCTGCAGCGGAGGTTGCACTCATCACAGCCGCCTCGCACATCAAGGCGGTGGCCAACTTCAAACAGGTAGTGATGATGATGATATCTGCAATATGTTGTTATTTATTATAAGGCATTGGGTGTCCTAGGCCCATTTGCAAGGAAGATCTGGGAATCAAACAAAACCACCATTCTTTGGAGTTCTTGTATCATGTATGGATGGATTTGTATGGATGTTACTGTTTACTATACTATACTGATTGTATATTTCATAAATGTTTAAATAAATATCTCCCCCTTTTAGCTATAATTCTATTTTGGCTTCCATGTGTCTAACTTGCATGTTTTGTTGTACGTCTTGGCATTATTAATAGTACTCAGCATATTGTATGTACTTGGATGTTGGTAATGCTCTCAGAATGGCACGTCTGCTCTTATCCCAGCTGTTATGCAGACACCTAGCAATTATGAAACTCGTTCCATTAGCCTCGTAACTATGAATGCTTGAAACCTGCTCTATTATCTTTATGTACCACAGAGATATATTACTGTCTCCTTCAACAAATGTACTCTTTGTAAGTCACTTTGGATAAAAACGTTGACTAAATGCCCGAAATGTAAATGTAATGTAAAACTTTTTTGTATCATTAATCATCATGAAATGAAAGTAATAGTTGAGCATGTTGCTATGTAGTTCTCATGGTTAGCGGTCATGTGCGCTAATGCTAAACTGACTGAGCAAGAGAACAGGTGATGCTAACGTGATGCTAACCCTCAGGTATCTCGGACCTTGGAGGAGTTTGATGTGGAGGAGCGTCCGACCAGCGTGCTGCAGGAGAGGTTCCCCAACATCACGGTGATCCAGTCTGCCGTCACAAGCCTCTGCGTGGACACGCATGTGCGTACACACACACACACACACGGTACACACACACACACACACACACGGTGTACACACACACACACACACACACACACACACACACACACACACACACACGGTACACACACCTGTTCCTACTAGGTGTGCAACGGTGCATGGTGTATCGTCACATTGTTCGGTGCGCCCCCTATGGTCCAATACGCGCACATGTTGCACGATATTAGTCTGCTAGAATTTTGTAAAAACGCTGCAGACTAAATGCACGTTGTACATTCGGGGGCACAGAACATCTCTAGAGCCAATCAGAAATTCCCCCCCACACACACACCTGTACCACCACACAGTACACCTGTTCCTGCCCAAGGTACACACACATGTGTTCCACCTGTGCTGTTAGAAGAAGTGCTTCTGTTTGGGTAATATTGGATAATGTAGGGGTACCTGGCAGTGTTAATTTTGGCAGCTATTTTAGATTTAGTCTTAGTCTTTAGACGAAAAATGCATATTAGTTTTAGTCACATTTAGTCATTTTTATCCTTCTTAGTTTTTGTCTAGTTTTAGTCACATTTAATAGTCCATCCTACAGCCCCATTAACCCGCCTGGACCACTTTTGTTGTTTTGGCTGTAAAAGTGTGTAAGAGTTTCAGGACTACTTCAGCTTTCAATATCTGGCAGTTTTTTAGCAGTGTGTGTAAAAACAGTGTAAGAACAGAAAAACACAAAATCGGAATTGGATTTGAACAGGTTTTTAGTGATTGTTGGCGCTTTAGCTCCACGTTTCCTTCACTTTTGGTGAAAACGGCTGAATAACATCAGTAATACATCTCGTTGTTGTGTCTGAGCGCCGTCTCACGTTGGTTTAGCGACTATTCGTGATACAAATGGCGGATAATTCGACGCACAACTTCAAGTTTGTCGTCGTGGGAGGCGGCATCGCGGGCGTCACGTGTGTCGAGCAGGTAAACACGTTGTTGTTGTTGTTGTTTTCTGTACACTGCTCCGCAAACACATTTGTTGTTCGCCGTGTTTGTGTTGACGCAACGAGGCGTCATAGTGGTGCGTTCCAGTTGGACTTGGGAAGTCGGAATCCCGGCCGTCCAGGTGGGAAGTTGGTGCGTTCCATTTACCTCGGAACTGGGAAATGGCTTCACATCCGAGTTAACCGCGTTCCAGTTAACGAGTCGGAAAACCCAGATGGACGCCTTGTTTTACCAGTCGATAAATCACCTGGCCCATAATAATCTGGCCTGTAAATCCCTTTGAGACTGTATTGTGATTAAGGGCTATACAAATAAACTGGAATTGAATTGAATAACAACTATTATGTGGCATTTTGCGCATACAAGCACTGTGTGTACGACTGATTAAATGAGACATGAATAGACAGAAGTGCTAAAAAACTGTATATAATACAGCTTTCACTACTGTTGATGCACAGAGCAGCCATCTTGGATTTCGAAGTCTGGGTTCCGTTGAAGTCAGGCTTCCAAATCGGAAAGTCGGAAGAACCTCACCTCAACTCCGAGTAAACTGGACCACGGTCAACAAAACTGGTGTGGCGTCGTTCCACCCAAAGCTTGGGAATGACCTCACACCGAGAGCGACTGAAGTCGTGGTTATGCTCCGACGTTCCGAGTTGGAATTCTGACTTGGGGGTTTATGGGTCCCATGTCCAACTCGGAGGTCAGAAATTCCGATAACGAGTCCAACCGGAACGCACCACAGCAACGTACCTTCGGCCACCTCACCACAGCCAGGCACCACACCACAGCCAGGCACCACAGCCGTGCACCTTCAGCCATGCACCACAGCCGCGCACCTTCAGCCACGCACCACAGCCACGCATCACAGCCAGGCACCACACCCGCGCACCTTCAGCCACGCACCACAGCCCACGCACAGCCATACCACAGCCGCGCACCACAGCCACGCACCACAACCACGCATCACAGCCAGGCACCACACCCGCGCACCACAGCCACGCACCTTCAGCCACGCACCACAGCCACGCATCACAGCCAGGCACCACACCCGCGCACCTTCAGCCACGCACCACAGCCACGCATCACAGCCGCGCACCACAGCCACGCACCACAGCCACGCACCACAGCCACGCACAACCACGCATCACAGCCAGGCACCACACCCGCGCACCTTCAGCCACGCACCACAGCCACGCATCACAGCCGCACACCACAGCTACGTACCACAGCCGCGCACCACAACCACGCATCACAGCCACGCACCACAGCCATGCAAAACAGCCATGCATCTTCCCTGTGTTCTCGCCAGGTGTCGTCAGACTTCCCTGCAGCGGAGGTTGCACTCATCACAGCCGCCTCGCACATCAAGGCGGTGGCCAACTTCAAACAGGTAGTGATGATGATGATATCTGCAATATGTTGTTATTTATTATAAGGCATTGGGTGTCCTAGGCCCATTTGCAAGGAAGATCTGGGAATCAAACAAAACCACCATTCTTTGGAGTTCTTGTATCATGTATGGATGGATTTGTATGGATGTTACTGTTTACTATACTATACTGATTGTATATTTCATAAATGTTTAAATAAATATCTCCCCCTTTTAGCTATAATTCTATTTTGGCTTCCATGTGTCTAACTTGCATGTTTTGTTGTACGTCTTGGCATTATTAATAGTACTCAGCATATTGTATGTACTTGGATGTTGGTAATGCTCTCAGAATGGCACGTCTGCTCTTATCCCAGCTGTTATGCAGACATCCTAGCAATTATGAAACTCGTTCCATTAGCCTCGTAACTATGAATGCTTGAAACCTGCTCTATTATCTTTATGTACCACAGAGATATATTACTGTCTCCTTCAACAAATGTACTCTTTGTAAGTCACTTTGGATAAAAACGTTGACTAAATGCCCGAAATGTAAATGTAATGTAAAACTTTTTTGTATCATTAATCATCATGAAATGAAAGTAATAGTTGAGCATGTTGCTATGTAGTTCTCATGGTTAGCGGTCATGTGCGCTAATGCTAAACTGACTGAGCAAGAGAACAGGTGATGCTAACGTGATGCTAACCCTCAGGTATCTCGGACCTTGGAGGAGTTTGATGTGGAGGAGCGTCCGACCAGCGTGCTGCAGGAGAGGTTCCCCAACATCACGGTGATCCAGTCTGCCGTCACAAGCCTCTGCGTGGACACGCATGTGCGTACACACACACACACACACGGTACACACACACACACACCACAGGTTACACACACACACACACACACACACACACACACACACACACACACACACGGTACACACACCTGTTCCTACTAGGTGTGCAACGGTGCATGGTGTATCGTCACATTGTTCGGTGCGCCCCCTATGGTCCAATACGCGCACATGTTGCACGATATTAGTCTGCTATAATTTTGTAAAAACGCTGCAGACTAAATGCACGTTGTACATTCCGGGGGCACAGAACATCTCTAGAGCCAATCAGAAATTCCCCCCCACACACACACCTGTACCACCACACAGTACACCTGTTCCTGCCCAAGGTACACACACATGTGTTCCACCTGTGCTGTTAGAAGAAGTGCTTCTGTTTGGGTAATATTGGATAATGTAGGGGTACCTGGCAGTGTTAATTTTGGCAGCTATTTTAGATTTAGTCTTAGTCTTTAGACGAAAAATGCATATTAGTTTTAGTCACATTTAGTCATTTTTATCCTTCTTAGTTTTTGTCTAGTTTTAGTCACATTTAATAGTCCATCCTACAGCCCCATTAACCCGCCTGGACCACTTTTGTTGTTTTGGCTGTAAAAGTGTGTAAGAGTTTCAGGACTACTTCAGCTTTCAATATCTGGCAGTTTTTTAGCAGTGTGTGTAAAAACAGTGTAAGAACAGAAAAACACAAAATCGGAATTGGATTTGAACAGGTTTTTAGTGAATAACACACTTTGAATGTACATGAACAAAAGATTTAACATATTCAATATATTCAATCACAACAAATACATTACTCCACAAAAGATTGTGAGCCTTGGGCATTTAGTTTCCATTTTGTGGCCTCTTTTTTCTACTAATGTCCAGGCGTTTTTGGTCTTCATGATTTCCAAAAAATGTCACCTGGTGATGGATTACCAACATTGAGAGGGGATTGAACACTAAGGTTTCTTTTTGGGGTAAACCTGGGAAGATGAGGGACTACATCAGGGTCTGCCACCGTTTTCCAAGCACCACGATGCGGTGACCGGCTTCGGGCGTCGCCGGCACCTCCGCGACCCCGGCCGGGAACCTGACCGCGACCGGGACGGCTCTCTGGTGCTGTGGATGGCCCTTCACCAGAAGGCATCCTAATAGAGACATAACATGAGGTCAGATCAGATGCCTGTAAAATGACAATACAAGTAAGATACATTTAGTAAAAATAAGTAAACCAAGATAGAAAATATTGCACATGACATTGTTTGAAATTACCTATTGTAACTTGCTTGTTCAACTTGCTTGCTCTGTTGTTGTCACCGCCCCACACAGAACCCCCCACAACCCTGCCTCCCCCCACACCCCCCCGCTGAGTCTGTACCGCCACCATTTTATCCATTGAGAAGTAACATTACACATTCTATAGAACAATAATACAATTACAATGAAGTTGAAAGGTTGAGTTGTAGTGAAGTCAACATCCTAGTAAAGTATGTGAGGTACAATGTGTAGACTTACTGTGTTCAGTATCTCCTTCATCTGTCCTCCACCAATCTGCTGGGATGACTGTTTCTCCTGGCAGATCTTCTCAACATTGAGACAAACACCACTCTAAACACGCTAAACACCGATGAAAACAAGCTTGAATCCTCTGTCTCCTCCTGCTTCTCAACTCCTCCTACAACGTTTTCGCGCAACCCTGTCAGGCTTACCGTAATACCCCTATATGGTTGGAAAGCGCAGCTTCTCTGCTTTCAGAAACCGGAATTTCTTCGATCGAACAAACGGTCTAGGAGTTACGGTAGTTTGAAAAAGGCGAGTGTTTCGGGAGCGCCGGCGCGCCCATCGGTTTTAAGGATGCACTGCACTAGGTGCATGCAAGTTTTGAAAAAATAATTAATTCAATTTTGAATGTCCGTTAGTCCACCACTAACATTTGAGTCTCGTCCCGTCAACGAAAGTAAAAATAGATTTAGTCACAGTTTTTATTTTCAAAGTCCTGTGACTACCCTCTAGTGACATCTCGTCACAAGCTAGTACTGTATGATTACTAGATCAGTCTCCCAGCCTACAGCTGACAGGTAAACTGATCTAGTCAGCATACATCTAGGTGGACATTCCCACTTGTGATGTCACAAGCATCACCACTTTACATTTCACTGCATATCTTGTATGTGTATGTGACGAAAAAACATCTTGAATCTTGAATAATGCAATTGCCCGTCTGATTTTCATGAGCCTGTACCCATGTGACCTTTTGACAATCTTGCCACGTGTGAACTATTGCCAAAAAAACTGCAATAGACAACAGGTATCCGAGTTATGAGTTTGTGTGCATATCGACATCATCGCCCACAGCTTTCAGTCAAGGTCAAGACAGAGTTGGTCGAGCAGTCCTGACCGGCCGGGAACCCGTTTGTCTGGCTTCAGCGCGTTGCCGCGGTGACTGTACGGTGATACCAGGTGGAATTAGCGGGAGACTCAGGTTACACAGCCCAGAGCCAAGCCAAATGATTACAAGGGAAACGTACTAGAGTGCGGCAACAAAGCTAGTCTCACTAACGTGTGTGTGTGTGTGTGTGTGTGTGTGTGTGTGTGTGTGTGTGTGTGTGTGTATGTGTGTGTCACCTGCTCCGCACCCCTCAACAGGAACCCCTCATGCCAGTCTGGACCCAACGCACTGCCGGCGTCAGTGGGACCAGCACCGGCCCTTCGCTGGTCTGCACCTTAATTCACATCACAATACTATTAGCAGAATAAATATCAGTAGTCTCGTGTGACTCATCAATATCACTATTGTGACTAATGTTAAACTAAGACCCAGCGGTCACTGGGTCTCTCTTGGGTGTGACTGCCCCCTACTGGTACAGAGCTGCTGTCTGCTGTCTTGGACTCTCGTTTATATCCTCTAGTGTACTCGTCAACAACTCCGAACAAATAGTAACATAGTACCTAATAAGTATGTTAAAAAGTGACAAGTAAAGTAGCAATACTCTGGCTGTGGCTCAAAAGTGTTGTAAAAGTGTCCGCGTGCAGTACAGTAATATTCTTATACTAGCATAAAATAGTAATTGGTAACTAATAGATAGTAGCAGCAACATGTGATAAAGTACAATGATAAATGATAAGTGACCAGTGCATTACAGTACAGTGAGAGTGCCTGCTAGCTATGTAGCAGAGTTCCTAGTGTAATTGAAGGTCTACCCCTGTAAGTCTAGTGTCATTGTAAGTCCAATAATAGACCAATAATACAAAAGACCAATAGTCCAAAAGATCCAATAATAGTCCAAAAGAAAAATCCAATAGTTTAAATCCAATAATCCAACAATAGTCCGATAATCCAATAGTGTAAGTGTGAATTCCCAGTAACCCCCCCCCCCGCCCTCGCATACAAGAGAGGATCCAGACAGACAGGCAGACAGACAGGCAGACGTCAAGTGTATCCGATAAATCATAATAGTCCTCGGATTATCATTTTTAAATCACCTTAATTCACATCACAAAACTATTACAGCAGAATTAATGACTCATAAATATCACTAGTGTGACTCATCAGTGTGACTAATGTTAAACTACAAGCCATCGGTCTGTGAGTATCTCTTGGGCGTGACTGCCCCCTACTGGTACAGAGCTAGGTGTTGGCTGGTGGTGTTGTGTAAGGACCTGCGCTGAAGGTATGGAGGCCTCCATCCGGGGCCTCCTCCGTGGTGTAGCGGGCCCTCTTGCACACCGCCGCCCGCGCCGGTCTCTCCACCGCCAGCGCGGGGACCAGGAAGTGGGCGGCGCCCGCATCGAAGAAGGCGGTCCCGATGGCGCGGTCCTTCACGGCCCAGACCACCTCGCAGTTGCCCACCTCGAACCTGCAACAGCCATCATTATTTAGATGAGATCAGATTAAAGTCGACTTCATTGCCACTGTGCAGTTCTTTATTACCATGTGTAATAAGTACAATGGAATGCTTACTCCCCATTCACTCCAGCAGTATTCTTCTCAACATGCATTCTAAACAATCAGTAATAGTACCTAGTATATACAGTAAAAAGTACAGCAAAAAGTAAAACATTTTCTTCTTTATAAACATAAATACTAGAACAACTCTGAACAATTAGTCATGTAGTACCTAGTAAGTATGGTAAAAGTAAAAAGTGACAAGTAAGGTAATAATATTCTGGCTGTTGGTCCAATGAAATGAAGAGCAGATATAGTATATTATTTACAGAAAGGGTTTTCCAGGACCTGTGTGAAAGCTGAACTGTTTACATCAGGCTTGTGAAGACAACACCACCTTTTTGAATTTCAGCGTCCAGCTTTTATCCTGCCAGCGATGACCATTTCACTAAACACGGGGAATCTATTGCCTTGAAAAGGCACCCCCTACTGTCATACACCCGTTACTGCAAGTGTAGTAACCTGCTGTTCCTGCTGTCATATCAACAACCGCATGTCAAGATTCAAGAGTTCTTTATTGCCATATGTAACAAGTACAATGGAATGCTTACTCCCCATTCACTCCTGCAGTATTCTTCGAAACATACATTCTAAAATAACTCAACAACCAACTCTAAACAATTAGTAATAGTGCAATATGTACTATGTAAGTACAGTATAAAAGTATTATTCTAAACAGTATTCTTAAACTAACGTCAAACTAATGTTACGTGTTTCGTGTCCACTTACACTAACTCCAAGGCAATGCCTCCATTTCCGACGACCAGGATTCTCTTGGCACTGGACAGACGCTTCTGAATCTCCTGCAAACACACAAAACATAAAAGTACCGGTAATATAAATGGTAAAATGGGAAATGCATTGCATTTATATTGCGCTTTTATCCAAAGTGCTTACAGTATTGCCTCACATTCACCGACCGGTGTCAACCATGCAAGGTAACAACCAACACGTCAGGAGCAGTTAGGGTTAGGTGGTGTCTTGCTCAGGGACACCTCGACACTTAGCTAGGAGGAGCCCGGGTATCGAACCAGCAACCTTCCTGTTGCCAAACAACCGCTCTTACCTCCTGAGCTACTGGCACCCCCTGTAATGTAATGTAATAAGTTGTTTGTCAAATTGAATTTGCCCAGAGTGGAAGTCTAGGCTCCGGCGGTGGGGCTGGTGGGGTTAAGAAAGAAAGACAGAGATGTACCAGAACGCTCTCCGTGTCGCGGACCCCCAGCACGTAGGGCTGGTCCTGGCTCAGCAGTTTGGGTCGAGCCCCACTGCAGATGCAGAGCTTCTCGTAGCCCACCGTCCGTCCGTCCTCCGTCCGCAATGTCTGTCGAGAAGACAGAGAGACAGACAGGCAGAGCATGAAACACAGGAAGCCACTACTCAGCTGTCGTATGGAGGTGTAGTTGCACCATATGTCCACAAGATGGGGACAGAAGCACAACGCACATTATTAGTATATTATCATTATGTGGGCTGTCGGCTATTCCGGCTCACGCGACGAGGAATATTAGACATAAAGAGTTTAACAGTGACTTCCCCTGGAACACAAGCTTTGAGTGATAAATCACAAATTAAATTTCTTATCACATTTTGTGATTTACGATCACAAATCTAATCTGGAAGGATCAATCCCTTCCCGCGTTTTCTATATTTAGTTCTATCATCTTAAATGTCTTTTTTCATGTACATCTCTCCTATAATGGAATACCCCGGCTATACCCAGCTGTGCAGCGGGTTTGCCACTGGCCCAGATACCAGTGTTAATTTCGTCAAAAATGTTTGACGAAAAATATGCATTAACAACCTTTTTCCCATGACTAAGACGTGACGTTGACGTCACGAAAACGGATCTTTGAAAATAAAAACTGTGACTAAATCTATGAACAGGTTTTTAGTGAATAACACACTTTGAATGTACATGAACAAAAGATTTAACATATTCAATATATTCAATCACAACAAATACATCACTCCACAAAAGATTGTGAGCCTTGGGCATTTAGTTTCCATTTTGTGGCCTCTTTTTTCTACTAATGTCCAGGCGTTTTTGGTCTTCATGATTTCCAAAAAATGTCACCTGGTGATGGATTACCAACATTGAGAGGGGATTGAACACTAAGGTTTCTTTTTGGGGTAAAAAATAGATTTAGTCACAGTTTTTATTTTCAAAGATCCGTTTTCGTGACGTCAACGTCACGTCTTAGTCATGGGAAAAAGGTTGTTAATGCATATTTTTCGTCAAACATTTTTGACGAAATTAACACTGGTATCTGGGCCAGTGGCAAACCCGCTGCACAGCTGGGTATAGCCGGGGTATTCCATTATAGGAGAGATGTACATGAAAAAAGACATTTAAGATGATAGAACTAAATATAGAAAACGCGGGAAGGGATTGATCCTTCCAGATTAGATTTGTGATCGTAAATCACAAAATGTGATTAGAAATTTAATTTGTCATTTATCACTCAAAGCTTGTGTTCCAGGGGAAGTCACTGTTAAACTCTTTATGTCTAATATTCCTCGTCGCGTGAGCCGGAATAGCCGACAGCCCACATAATGATAATATACTAATAATGTGCGTTGTGCTTCTGTCCCCATCTTGTGGACATATGGTGCAACTACACCTCCATACGACAGCTGAGTAGTGGCTTCCTGTGTTTCATGCTCTGCCTGTCTGTCTCTCTGTCTTCTCGACAGACATTGCGGACGGAGGACGGACGGACGGTGGGCTACGAGAAGCTCTGCATCTGCAGTGGGGCTCGACCCAAACTGCTGAGCCAGGACCAGCCCTACGTGCTGGGGGTCCGCGACACGGAGAGCGTTCTGGTACATCTCTGTCTTTCTTTCTTAACCCCACCAGCCCCACCGCCGGAGCCTAGACTTCCACTCTGGGCAAATTCAATTTGACAAACAACTTATTACATTACATTACAGGGGGTGCCAGTAGCTCAGGAGGTAAGAGCGGTTGTTTGGCAACAGGAAGGTTGCTGGTTCGATACCCGGGCTCCTCCTAGCTAAGTGTCGAGGTGTCCCTGAGCAAGACACCACCTAACCCTAACTGCTCCTGACGTGTTGGTTGTTACCTTGCATGGTTTGCACCGCCGTCGGTGAATGTGAGGCAATACTGTAATGCACTTTGGATAAAAGCGCAATATAAATGCAATGCAATGCATTTCCCATTTTACCATTTATATTACCGGTACTTTTATGTTTTGTGTGTTTGCAGGAGATTCAGAAGCGTCTGTCCAGTGCCAAGAGAATCCTGGTCGTCGGAAATGGAGGCATTGCCTTGGAGTTAGTGTAAGTGGACACGAAACACGTAACATTAGTTTGACGTTAGTTTAAGAATACTGTTTAGAATAATACTTTTATACTGTACTTACATAGTACATATTGCACTATTACTAATTTTTTAGAGTTGGTTGTTGAGTTATTTTAGAATGTATGTTTCGAAGAATACTGCAGGAGTGAATGGGGAGTAAGCATTCCATTGTACTTGTTACATATGGCAATAAAGAACTCTTGAATCTTGACATGCGGTTGTTGATATGACAGCAGGAACAGCAGGTTACTACACTTGCAGTAACGGGTGTATGACAGTAGGGGGTGCCTTTTCAAGGCAATAGATTCCCCGTGTTTAGTGAAATGGTCATCGCTGGCAGGATAAAAGCTGGACGCTGAAATTCAAAAAGGTGGTGTTGTCTTCACAAGCCTGATGTAAACAGTTCAGCTTTCACACAGGTCCTGGAAAACCCTTTCTGTAAATAATATACTATATCTGCTCTTCATTTCATTGGACCAACAGCCAGAGTATTATTACCTTACTTGTCACTTTTTACTTTTACCATACTTACTAGGTACTACATGACTAATTGTTCAGAGTTGTTCTAGTATTTATGTTTATAAAGAAGAAAATGTTTTACTTTTTGCTGTACTTTTTACTGTATATACTAGGTACTATTACTGATTGTTTAGAATGCATGTTGAGAAGAATACTGCTGGAGTGAATGGGGAGTAAGCATTCCATTGTACTTATTACACATGGTAATAAAGAACTGCACAGTGGCAATGAAGTCGACTTTAATCTGATCTCATCTAAATAATGATGGCTGTTGCAGGTTCGAGGTGGGCAACTGCGAGGTGGTCTGGGCCGTGAAGGACCGCGCCATCGGGACCGCCTTCTTCGATGCGGGCGCCGCCCACTTCCTGGTCCCCGCGCTGGCGGTGGAGAGACCGGCGCGGGCGGCGGTGTGCAAGAGGGCCCGCTACACCACGGAGGAGGCCCCGGATGGAGGCCTCCATACCTTCAGCGCAGGTCCTTACACAACACCACCAGCCAACACCTAGCTCTGTACCAGTAGGGGGCAGTCACGCCCAAGAGATACTCACAGACCGATGGCTTGTAGTTTAACATTAGTCACACTGATGAGTCACACTAGTGATATTTATGAGTCATTAATTCTGCTGTAATAGTTTTGTGATGTGAATTAAGGTGATTTAAAAATGATAATCCGAGGACTATTATGATTTATCGGATACACTTGACGTCTGCCTGTCTGTCTGCCTGTCTGTCTGGATCCTCTCTTGTATGCGAGGGCGGGGGGGGGGGTTACTGGGAATTCACACTTACACTATTGGATTATCGGACTATTGTTGGATTATTGGATTTAAACTATTGGATTTTTCTTTTCGACTATTATTGGATCTTTTGGACTATTGGTCTTTTGTATTATAGGACTATTATTGGACTTACAATGACACTAGACTTACAGGGGTAGACCTTCAATTACACTAGGAACTCTGCTACATAGCTAGCAGGCACTCTCACTGTACTGTAATGCACTGGTCACTTATCATTTATCATTGTACTTTATCACATGTTGCTGCTACTATCTATTAGTTACCAATTACTATTTTATGCTAGCATAAGAATATTACTGTACTGCACGCGGACACTTTTACAACACTTTTGAGCCACAGCCAGAGTATTGCTACTTTACTTGTCACTTTTTAACATACTTATTAGGTACTATGTTACTATTTGTTCGGAGTTGTTGACGAGTACACTAGAGGATATAAACGAGAGTCCAAGACAGCAGACAGCAGCTCTGTACCAGTAGGGGGCAGTCACACCCAAGAGAGACCCAGTGACCGCTGGGTCTTAGTTTAACATTAGTCACAATAGTGATATTGATGAGTCACACGAGACTACTGATATTTATTCTGCTAATAGTATTGTGATGTGAATTAAGGTGCAGACCAGCGAAGGGCCGGTGCTGGTCCCACTGACGCCGGCAGTGCGTTGGGTCCAGACTGGCATGAGGGGTTCCTGTTGAGGGGTGCGGAGCAGGTGACACACACACACACACACACACAACACACACACACACACACACACACACACACACACACACACACACGTTAGTGAGACTAGCTTTGTTGCCGCACTCTAGTACGTTTCCCTTGTAATCATTTGGCTTGGCTCTGGGCTGTGTAACCTGAGTCTCCCGCTAATTCCACCTGGTATCACCGTACAGTCACCGCGGCAACGCGCTGAAGCCAGACAAACGGGTTCCCGGCCGGTCAGGACTGCTCGACCAACTCTGTCTTGACCTTGACTGAAAGCTGTGGGCGATGATGTCGATATGCACACAAACTCATAACTCGGATACCTGTTGTCTATTGCAGTTTTTTTGGCAATAGTTCACACGTGGCAAGATTGTCAAAAGGTCACATGGGTACAGGCTCATGAAAATCAGACGAGCAATTGCATTATTCAAGATTCAAGATGTTTTTTCGTCACATACACATACAAGATATGCAGTGAAATGTAAAGTGGTGATGCTTGTGACATCACAAGTGGGAATGTCCACCTAGATGTATGCTGACTAGATCAGTTTACCTGTCAGCTGTAGGCTGGGAGACTGATCCAGTAATCATACAGTACTAGCTTGTGACGAGATGTCACTAGTAGTCACATGGTAATTAAAAGCGCAATATAAATGCAATGCATTTACCATTTATATTACCGGTACTTTTATGTTTTGTGTGTTTGCAGGAGATTCAGAAGCGTCTGTCCAGTGCCAAGAGAATCCTGGTCGTCGGAAATGGAGGCATTGCCTTGGAGTTAGTGTAAGTGGACACGAAACACGTAACATTAGTTTGACGTTAGTTTAAGAATACTGTTTAGAATAATACTTTTATACTGTACTTACATAGTACATATTGCACTATTACTAATTTTTTAGAGTTGGTTGTTGAGTTATTTTAGAATGTATGTTTCGAAGAATACTGCAGGAGTGAATGGGGAGTAAGCATTCCATTGTACTTGTTACATATGGCAATAAAGAACTCTTGAATCTTGACATGCGGTTGTTGATATGACAGCAGGAACAGCAGGTTACTACACTTGCAGTAACGGGTGTATGACAGTAGGGGGTGCCTTTTCAAGGCAATAGATTCCCCGTGTTTAGTGAAATGGTCATCGCTGGCAGGATAAAAGCTGGACGCTGAAATTCAAAAAGGTGGTGTTGTCTTCACAAGCCTGATGTAAACAGTTCAGCTTTCACACAGGTCCTGGAAAACCCTTTCTGTAAATAATATACTATATCTGCTCTTCATTTCATTGGACCAACAGCCAGAGTATTATTACCTTACTTGTCACTTTTTACTTTTACCATACTTACTAGGTACTACATGACTAATTGTTCAGAGTTGTTCTAGTATTTATGTTTATAAAGAAGAAAATGTTTTACTTTTTGCTGTACTTTTTACTGTATATACTAGGTACTATTACTGATTGTTTAGAATGCATGTTGAGAAGAATACTGCTGGAGTGAATGGGGAGTAAGCATTCCATTGTACTTATTACACATGGTAATAAAGAACTGCACAGTGGCAATGAAGTCGACTTTAATCTGATCTCATCTAAATAATGATGGCTGTTGCAGGTTCGAGGTGGGCAACTGCGAGGTGGTCTGGGCCGTGAAGGACCGCGCCATCGGGACCGCCTTCTTCGATGCGGGCGCCGCCCACTTCCTGGTCCCCGCGCTGGCGGTGGAGAGACCGGCGCGGGCGGCGGTGTGCAAGAGGGCCCGCTACACCACGGAGGAGGCCCCGGATGGAGGCCTCCATACCTTCAGCGCAGGTCCTTACACAACACCACCAGCCAACACCTAGCTCTGTACCAGTAGGGGGCAGTCACGCCCAAGAGATACTCACAGACCGATGGCTTGTTAGTTTAACATTAGTCACACTGATGAGTCACACTAGTGATTATTTATGAGTCATTAATTCTGCTGTAATAGTTTTTGTGATGTGAATTAAGGTGAATTTAAAAATGATAATCCGAGGACTATTATGATTTATCGGATACACTTGACGTCTGCCTGTCTGTCTGCCTGTCTGTCTGGATCCTCTCTTGTATCGAGGGCGGGGGGGGGGGTTACTGGGAATTCACACTTACACTATTGGATTATCGGACTATGTTGGATTATTGGATTTAAACTATTGGATTTTTCTTTTGGACTATTATTGGATCTTTTGGACTATTGGTCTTTTGTATTATTGGTCTATTATTGGACTTACAATGACACTAGACTTACAGGGGTAGACCTTCAATTACACTAGGAACTCTGCTACATAGCTAGCAGGCACTCTCACTGTACTGTAATGCACTGGTCACTTATCATTTATCATTGTACTTTATCACATGTTGCTGCTACTATCTATTAGTTACCAATTACTATTTTATGCTAGTATAAGAATATTACTGTACTGCACGCGGACACTTTTACAACACTTTTGAGCCACAGCCAGAGTATTGCTACTTTACTTGTCACTTTTTAACATACTTATTAGGTACTATGTTACTATTTGTTCAGAGTTGTTGACGAGTACACTAGAGGATATAAACGAGAGTCCAAGACAAGCAGACAGCAGCTCTGTACCAGTAGGGGGCAGTCACACCCAAGAGAGACCCAGTGACCGCTGGGTCTTAGTTTAACATTAGTCACAATAGTGATATTGATGAGTCACACGAGACTACTGATATTTATTCTGCTAATAGTATTGTGATGTGAATTAAGGTGCAGACCAGCGAAGGGCCGGTGCTGGTCCCACTGACGCCGGCAGTGCGTTGGGTCCAGACTGGCATGAGGGGTTCCTGTTGAGGGGTGCGGAGCAGGTGACACACACACACACACACCACACACACACACACACACACACAACACACCCACACACACACACACACGTTAGTGAGACTAGCTTTGTTGCCGCACTCTAGTACGTTTCCCTTGTAATCATTTGGCTTGGCTCTGGGCTGTGTAACCTGAGTCTCCCGCTAATTCCACCTGGTATCACCGTACAGTCACCGCGGCAACGCGCTGAAGCCAGACAAACGGGTTCCCGGCCGGTCAGGACTGCTCGACCAACTCTGTCTTGACCTTGACTGAAAGCTGTGGGCGATGATGTCGATATGCACACAAACTCATAACTCGGATACCTGTTGTCTATTGCAGTTTTTTTGGCAATAGTTCACACGTGGCAAGATTGTCAAAAGGTCACATGGGTACAGGCTCATGAAAATCAGACGGGCAATTGCATTATTCAAGATTCAAGATGTTTTTTCGTCACATACACATACAAGATATGCAGTGAAATGTAAAGTGGTGATGCTTGTGACATCACAAGTGGGAATGTCCACCTAGATGTATGCTGACTAGATCAGTTTACCTGTCAGCTGTAGGCTGGGAGACTGATCCAGTAATCATACAGTACTAGCTTGTGACGAGATGTCACTAGAGGGTAGTCACATGGTAATTGTGAAACGTCTTGTGATGGCTAATCACACTCACACCTGGTGGCATAATGTGTCCTCTTTCAAGTGAATTCAGAGTGTGCCGTATTAATTTAAACCTCCTCTCCCCTCGGCCAGGCCTTTCATGGCGTCAGGGTGGAGTACGAGTGTGAGGTGCAGGAGATCTTCACCTCCTCGGACCAGCAGAGACCGCCTCCTCCTCCAGAATTGGACGACGGTGAGAGTAACTACCGTCTACCATTTACTGCTGCACAACAACAACAACAACAACAACAACAACAACAACAACCTGACATTGTGTTTTCTTCTCATGATAAACGTTCAACAAATGTCTTGTTAAGATGAGCTTTCATGGAACATGGGTTTCGAGTATAACTAGCCCCTCCCCTCTCCTCACCACAGGAAGCTGGCCCGTCTACGTCCTGCTGACCAATGGGAAGACGGTCGGCTGTGACTTCATCGTCAGCGCCACTGGCGTCGTGCCAAACACTGACGCCTTTCTCCAGGGAAACAATGTAAGGAAATGTATAAATGGTAAATTGATTGCATTTATAAAGCACTTTTATCCAAAGCTCTTCACAGTATTGCCTCACATTCATCCATTCATACACCGACGGCGGTGTCAACCATGCAAGGTAACAACCAACACGTCAGGGAGCAGTTAGGGTTAGGTGGTGTCTTTGCTCAGGGACACCCTCCACACTTAGCTAGGAGGGGGAGGAGCCCGGGGATCGAACCAGCAACCTTCTAAATAATACACATGATGAACACGCCTCCTACTCAAGATGCATAATAATCAATAGATCAATAAAATAGACTTCTCCCCTAATGAGGTCATTCGTTAAAAGCAAAGGCTAGCAAGCAATGAACGTTTGTAAACAATTAAGTTTTGTAAATAATAAGTGAAGTAATAAGATTTTAATGGCATCCGTTAGCCTAGTCCTCTGTCCAATTAGCCTGCACTGCTGTCCATTGCAAATCATTTAGCAATTGAGTTAATCTGTCACATGTAGATTTATGGTCCTTTTTACTGCAGGCAAATAAACATTGTGTGCGAGAGAAAGAAATCAGGCTGAGGAAAATAAATCAGACAAACAAATTACATAAGTAATTAAGTGTTGACATCAGTCAGGATTCAAGAACTTTATTTGTTCACATACAGGATATGCCAGAGAAATGGAAAGTGGCCAGAGTTACGACTCAAATATGCAACATTTTCTGATAATCGTGGTGGTGAAAAAAACGCTTATGCTCCACCATTTCACCAAAATATCCGACATATTTAAACACAAATATATAGAATTTAATTTCACTTTTTAGTCCTCGCGTGTAGCGAAAGGCACTTTGCAGATGAGGGGGGTTACTATGACAAGTGGGCGTGTCTTGTGTGCATTCGGCGCGTTCTTTGAACCATCCATGTTTTGGAGACGTTTAGGTCGGTAGATCACTCTTTTAGAGGAAAGTTGGTATCCAAAAACGGAAACTGTTGGGATCCAGTTGCGTACCGTCGCATTATCAAAGCAACCTATATTCAAGAACTTTATTTGTCACGTACACGAGATCTTACTGGCTGCTTTGGGCGAGGCTACTGAGCCTGTTTTTGCGGCTAGCCAAAGGCAAGTTACAGTGCTGAGCAGCAAAGAATAGATCCTAAGTATTCGAGATTCAACATTTCTTTATTACCATGTGTAACAAGTACAATGGAATGCTTACTCCCCATTCACTCCTGCAGTATTCTTCTACACATAGATTCTAAAACAATTAGTAATAGTAGCTAGTAAGTACGGTAAAAAGTACTGTCTTACTTCGAAGGGTTGCAGGTGGCTACTCGAAATATGAAACAAAAGCATTTTTGTTTGCTTTAATGGTGAACAATTGGAAATAATTCCACCATGACAGTAAGGGTGGAGTCCACATTAAGTTGGGTGTGTACAGTATGTGTAGGTAGGTAGGTAGGTAGGTAGGTAAAATAGCTGTTTGATCACAAGTTGGACTAAGGAGAGCGAGTCTGAAGCCGGTGACGGCCGAAGCTTATGGGGATGACATCATCAAGGCCTCACTCTGCTTGTCGTTGTTGTTGTTGTGGTTGTTGTTGTTGTTGTTGTTGTTGTGGTTCAGTTCGCCCTGGCGGGGGACGGCGGCCTGCGCGTCGACGACCACATGGCGACGTCAGAGCCCGACGTCTACGCCGCCGGCGACGTGTGCAGTGCATGCTGGGAGCCCAGTCCGTGGTGGCAACAGGTATGTGTGTGGGTGGGTGGGTGTGTGCGTGACAAAAGTCGTTTAGGCAAATCGGTGTCACAAGTTCTGTGCCTCGAAGGTATTTCCTTGTTACTCTTGTACACTTATTATGTGCTTATGCAAACACATTCCGAGACCCACCGTCTGGTTCTGTCTGTGCGGTGACAGAGACAGAGCTAGGTAAATGGTAAATGGATTTATGCATTTATACAGCACTTTTATCCAAAGCACTTTACCTCACATTCACCCATTCATACACCGACGGTGGTGCCAACCATGCAAGGTAACAACCAACACGTCAGGAGCCTTACCTCCTGAGCTACTGCCGCCCTTCAGGTAGATTCACACATTATATACCAGGGGTAATTCAATCAGGGCTAAGGTGAACAAAAACGTATCGCGATTATTTTGATAGATATTGGATATTATATATTTTTGGGATATTGCACTTGACCATATAGCGATTATTTCAATAATATTTTGATTCATTGTTCTGCCCTAGTGGTGATCAAACGTCTTTTTGCGAATTGAACCTGAAATGTAAATATTTAGTAATAAATGTGCATGTCTGTTGTCTGACTGCAAATAATTAGAGGCATGGGCTTGTTGTGTATTTAGTTTTTACTATTTGCCCCTTGTGTTTAAAATTGTATCCACATCTAACTGTTTCTTACGCATTTATTTGTGTATACTTGGATTATTATTATTAGTATAGTACTATATTTTTATTCTTTTTGTTTTATGCTATTTTATTCTACAGCAACTTTTGTCAACGGTGGTTGTTTTAAAATGTGCTCTATAAATAAATAAACTTGAGGGTATGAGGTGTAGGGCTGGGTATCGTTTCAAATTTTTCGATACCGGTATCGGTACCTGAGTTTCGATACCGGTGCCAAAACGATACTTTTTTCGATACCTATGTGTAAATAAAAGCACATTTCATAATGCAATTGCCGGAACATGTTTTTACTGTAATACAAGTCTTTTTACATTAGTTTTTTCCAAATAGAAAGAGTCCAAGTGTCATTCATTTCAAGTATGAAATATTTATTGCTCCTTTTTCACTTAGACAATTAGTAAACTAGGCCGTGTTTCCCATACATTGATTTATTTGTGGCGGCCCACAACAGAATGAAAACTGAGCTTTAATGATCCCACCCCCCTCTAAGTTCACCAGATTATGTCTTATAGTTTTAACTTGAAAATGTCACACACAGAGAAAGAAGCTCTCAAATTGCACCAGATTGATGCATTTTAAGTTTTAAATGTCCACATTTTAACTGACTCTATCCATGTTAGGAAGCAGTCTGTTCCCCGTATCGTTAACGTTAGCGCTAGTAGTAACGTCAGTAGTCGGTGTTGCAGTCAAACACAGTGCAGCTCTCTTGTCTCAGTGTTAATGACGTGAGAGATTAAATGCTTCATTAAATTAGAAGTGTTGCCCCGCCAGCTATGGTCTGATCACAAATATTGACATTTTGCACGTCCCTACTTTTTACAAAATGTAACCAGACCTTGGACCGTGGTTTGGACATTTTTCACTCTCCGCAAATGCGGACATCCACATGGCTCAGTGTTTACATGCGTAGTGACGTAGTAACGCAAGGACGCGTTTCTTTTTCCATCCAACCAGCAGTCACTTCTTCTTCTTCTTCTTCTCTGGGTTTACTGGCGGATCGCAAACAACTTTAAGGTGCATACCGCCACCTAAACCAGCAGTCACGTTAGATTTTAGAACAAATATAGTGATTGGATGAGAAAAAAAAAAAGTACCGAAGTTTGGCACCGAATGTTCTGACCTCTGCCGGTGCTCGGTAGTACCGCAGTGATTCGGTCGGTACCAAAAAAGTACCGAATTTCGATACCCAGCCCTAATGAGTGTTAGTCTCTAACTGAAGGCCCAAGTTGAACCATCTCTAACTTAATAACTTTACTTAATCATCTCTAACCTAATATCTAAACCTAACCACCTCTAACTTAGTGCCTAAACCTAACACCTCATTAGGGCTGGGTATCGAAATTCGGTACTTTTTTGGTACCGACCGAATCACTGCGGTACTACCGAGCACCGGCAGAGGTCAGAACATTCGGTGCCAAACTTCGGTACTTTTTTTTTTTCCTCGTCTCTCATCCAATCACTATATTTGTTCTAAAATCTAACGTGACTGCTGGTTTAGGTGGCGGTATGCACCTTAAAGTTGTTTGCGATCCGCCAGTAAACCCAGAGAAGAAGAAGAAGTGACTGCTGGTTGGATGGAAAAAGAAACGCGTCCTTGCGTTACTACGTCACTACGCATGTAAACACCGAGCCATGTGGATGTCCGCATTTGCGGAGAGTGGAAAAATGTCCAAACCACGGTCCAAGGTCTGGTTACATTTTGTAAAAAGTAGGGACGTGCAAAATGCAATATTTGTGATAAGACCATAGCTGGCGCGGGTGGCAACACTTCTAATTTAATGAAGCATTTAATCTCACACGTCATTAACCTGAGACAAGAGAGCTGCACTGTGTTTGACTGCATGAACAAGCAAACACCGACTACTAACGTTACTACTAGCGGTAACGATAACGATAACGGGGAACAGACTGCTTCCTCAACATGGATAGAGTAAGTTAAAAATGTGGACATTTTAAACTTAAAATGCATCAATCTGGTGCAATTTGAGAGCTTCTTTCTCTGTGTGTGACATTTTCAAGTTAAAACTATAAGACATAATCTGGTGAACTTAGAGGGGGGTGGGATCATTAAAGCTCAGTTTTCATTCTGTTGTGGGCCGCCACAAATAAATCAATGTATGGGAAACACGGCCTAGTTTACTAATTGTCTAAGTGAAAAAGGAGCAATAAATATTTCATACTTGAAATGAATGACACTTGGACTCTTTCTATTTGGAAAAACTAATGTAAAAAGACTTGTATTACAGTAAAAACATGTTCCGGCAATTGCATTATGAAATGTGCTTTTATTTACACATGGGTATCGAAAAAAGTATCGTTTTGGCACCGGTATCGAAACTCAGGTACCGATACCGGTATCGAAAAATTTGAAACGATACCCAGCCCTACACCTCATACCCTCAAGTTTATTTATTTATAGAGCACATTTTAAAACAACCACCGTTGACAAAAGTGCTGTAGAATAAAATAGCATAAAACAAAAAGAATAAAAATATAGTACTATACTAATAATAATAATCCAAGTATACACAAATAAATGCGTAAGAAACAGTTAGATGTGGATACAATTTTAAACACAAGGGGCAAATAGTAAAAACTAAATACACAACAAGCCCATGCCTCTAATTATTTGCAGTCAGACAACAGACATGCACATTTATTACTAAATATTTACATTTCAGGTTCAATTCGCAAAAAGACGTTTGATCACCACTAGGGCAGAACAATGAATCAAAATATTATTGAAATAATCGCTATATGGTCAAGTGCAATATCCCAAAAATATATAATATCCAATATCTATCAAAATAATCGCGATACGTTTTTGTTCACCTTAGCCCTGATTGAATTACCCCTGGTATATAATGTGTGAATCTACCTGAAGGGCGGCAGTAGCTCAGGAGGTAAGGCTCCTGACGTGTTGGTTGTTACCTTGCATGGTTGGCACCACCGTCGGTGTATGAATGAGGTAAAGTGCTTTGGATAAAAGTGCTGTATAAATGCATAAATCCATTTACCATTTACCTAGCTCTGTCTCTGTCACCGCACAGACAGAACCAGACGGTGGGTCTCGGAATGTGTTTGCATAAGCACATAATAAGTGTACAAGAGTAACAAGGAAATACCTTCGAGGCACAGAACTTGTGACACCGATTTGCCTAAACGACTTTTGTCACGCACACACCCACCCACACACATACCTGTTGCCACCACGGACTGGGCTCCCAGCATGCACTGCACACGTCGCCGGCGGCGTAGACGTCGGGCTCTGACGTCGCCATGTGGTCGTCGACGCGCAGGCCGCCGTCCCCCGCCAGGGCGAACTGAACCACAACAACAACAACAACAACAACCACAACAACAACAACGACAAGCAGAGTGAGGCCTTGATGATGTCATCCCCATAAGCTTCGGCCGTCACCGGCTTCAGACTCGCTCTCCTTAGTCCAACTTGTGATCAACAGCTATTTTTTACCTACCTACCTACCTACCTACCTACACATACTGTACACACCCAACTTAATGTGGACTCCACCTTACTGTCATGGTGGAATTATTTTCCAATTGTTCACCATTAAAGCAACAAAAATGCTTTTGTTCATATTTCGAGTAGCCCCTGCAACCCTTCGAAGTAAGACAGTACTTTTTACCGTACTTACTAGCTACTATTACTAATTGTTTTAGAATCTATGTGTAGAAGAATACTGCAGGAGTGAATGGGGAGTAAGCATTCCATTGTACTTGTTACACATGGCAATAAAGAAATCTTGAATCTCGAATACTTAGGATCTATTCTTTGCTGCTCAGCACTGTAACTTGCCTTTGGCTAGCCGCAAAAACAGGCTCAGTAGCCTCACCAAAGCAGCCAGTAAGATCTCGTGTACGTGACAAATAAAGTTCTTGAATATAGGTTGCTTTGATAATGCGACGGTACGCAACTGGATCCCAACAGTTTCCGTTTTTGGATACCAACTTTCTCTAAAAGAGTGATCTACCGACCTAAACGTCTCCAAAACATGGATGGTTCAAAGAACGCGCCGAATGCACACAAGACATGCCCACTTGTCATAGTAACCCCCCTCATCTGCAAAGTGCCTTTCGCTACACGCGAGGACTAAAAAGTGAAATTAAATTCTATATAATTTGTGTTTAAATATGTCGGATATTTTGGTGAAATGGTGGAGCATAAGCTGTTTTTTCACCACCACGATTATCAGAAAATGTTGCATATTTGAGTCGTAACTCTGGCCACTTTCCATTTCTCTGCATATCCTGTATGTGACAAATAAAGTTCTTGAATCTGACTGATTTATTTTCCTCAGCCTGATTTCTTTCTCTCGCACACAATGTTTATTTGCCTGCAGTAAAAAGGACCATAAATCTACATGTGACAGATTAACTCAATTGCTAAATGATTTGCAATGGACAGCAGTGCAGGCTAATTGGACAGAGGACTAGGCTAACGGATGCCATTAAAATCTTATTACTTCACTTAATTATTTACAAAACTTAATTGTTTACAAAACGTTTCATTGCTTGCTAGCCTTTGCTTTTAACGAATGACCTCATTAGGGGCGAAGTCTATTTTATTGATCTATTGATTATTATGCATCTTGAGTAGGAGGCGTGTTCATCATGTGTATTATTTAGAAGGTTGCTGGTTCGATCCCCGGCTCCCCCCTAGCTAAGTAGTGGAGGTGTCCCTGAGCAAGACACCACCTAACCCTACCTGCTCCTGACGTGTTGGTTGTTACCTTGCATGGTTGACACCGCCGTCGGTGTATGAATGGGTGAATGTGAGGCAACTGTAAAGCTTTGGATAAAAGCGCTTTATAAATGCAATCAATTTACCATTTATACATTTCCTTACATTGTTTCCCTGGAGAAAGGCGTCAGTGTTTGGCACGACGCCAGTGGCGCTGACGATGAAGTCACAGCCGACCGTCTTCCCATGCAGCAAAGAATAGATCCTAAGTATTCGAGATTCAAGATTTCTTTATTGCCATGTGTAACAAGTACAATGGAATGCTTACTCCCCATTCACTCCTGCAGTATTCTTCTACACATAGATTCTAAAACAATTAGTAATGAGTAGCTAGTAAGTACGGTAAAAAGTACTGTCTTACTTCGAAGGGTTGCAGGGGCTACTCGAAATATGAACAAAAGCATTTTTGTTGCTTTAATGGTGAAACAATTGGAAAATAATTCCACCATGACAGTTAAGGTGGAGTCCACATTAAGTTGGGTGTGTACAGTATGTGTACGGTAGTAGGTAGGTAGGTAGGTAAAAAATAGCTGTTGATCACAAGTTGGACTAAGGAGAGCGAGTCTGAAGCCGGTGACGGCCGAAGCTTATGGGGATGACATCATCAAGGCCTCACTCTGCTTGTCGTTGTTGTTGTTGTGGTTGTTGTTGTTGTTGTGGTTCAGTTCGCCCTGGCGGGGGACGGCGGCCTGCGCGTCGACGACCACATGGCGACGTCAGAGCCCGACGTCTACGCCGCCGGCGACGTGTGCAGTGCATGCTGGGAGCCCAGTCCGTGGTGGCAACAGGTATGTGTGTGGGTGGGTGTGTGCGTGACAAAAGTCGTTTAGGCAAATCGGTGTCACAAGTTCTGTGCCTCGAAGGTATTTCCTTGTTACTCTTGTACACTTATTATGTGCTTATGCAAACACATTTCGAGACCCACCGTCTGGTTCTGTCTGTGCGGTGACAGAGACAGAGCTAGGTAAATGGTAAATGGATTTATGCATTTATACAGCACTTTTATCCAAAGCACTTTACCTCACATTCACCCATTCATACACCGACGGTGGTGCCAACCATGCAAGGTAACAACCAACACGTCAGGAGCCTTACCTCCTGAGCTACTGCCGCCCTTCAGGTAGATTCACACATTATATACCGGGGGTAATTCAATCAGGGCTAAGGTGAACAAAAACGTATCGCGATTATTTTGATAGATATTGGATATTATATATTTTTGGGATATTGCACTTGACCATATAGCGATTATTTCAATAATATTTGATTCATTGTTCTGCCCTAGTGGTGATCAAACGTCTTTTTGCGAATTGAACCTGAAATGTAAATATTTAGTAATAAATGTGCATGTCTGTTGTCTGACTGCAAATAATTAGAGGCATGGGCTTGTTGTGTATTTAGTTTTTACTATTTGCCCCTTGTGTTTACAATTGTATCCACATCTAAACTGTTTCTTACGCATTTATTTGTGTATACTTGGATTATTATTATTAGTATAGTACTATATTTTTATTCTTTTTGTTTTATGCTATTTTATTCTACAGCACTTTTGTCAACGGTGGTTGTTTTAAAATGTGCTCTATAAATAAATAAACTTGAGGGTATGAGGTGTAGGGCTGGGTATCGTTTCAAATTTTTCGATACCAGGTATCGGTACCTGAGTTTCGATACCGGTGCCAAAACGATACTTTTTCGATACCCATGTGTAAATAAAAGCACATTTCATAATGCAATTGCCGGAACATGTTTTTACTGTAATACAAGTCTTTTACATTAGTTTTTCCAAATAGAAAGAGTCCAAGTGTCATTCATTTCAAGTATGAAATATTTATTGCTCCTTTTTCACTTAGACAATTAGTAAACTAGGCCGTGTTTCCCATACATTGATTCATTTGTGGCGGCCCACAACAGAATGAAAACTGAGCTTTAATGATCCCACCCCCTCTAAGTTCACCAGATTATGTCTTATAGTTTTAACTTGAAAATGTCAACACACAGAGAAAGAAGCTCTCAAATTGCGCCAGATTCATGCATTTTAAGTTTAAAATGTCCACATTTTTAACTGACTCTATCCATGTTGAGGAAACAGTCTGTTCCCCGTTATCGTTATCGTTACCGCTAGTAGTAACGTCAGTAGTCGGTGTTTGCTTGTTCATGCAGTCAAACACAGTGCAGCTCTCTTGTCTCAGGTTAATGACGTGTGAGATTAAATGCTTCATTAAATAAGTGTTGCTACCCGCTCCAGCTATGGTCTTATCACAAATATTGCATTTTGCACTGTCCCTACTTTTTACAAAATGTAACCAGACCTTGGACCGTGGTTTGGACATTTTTCGACTCTCCGCAAATGCGGACATCCACATGTCTGTGTTTACATGCGTAGTGACGTAGTAACGCAAGGACGCGATTCTTTTTCCATCCAACCACTTCTTCTTCTTCTTCTTCTTCTCTGGGTTTACTGGCGGATCGCAAACAACTTTAAGGCGCATACCGCCACCTAAACCAGCAGTCACGTTAGATTTTAGAACAAATATAGTGATTGGATGAGAAAAAAAAAAAGTACCGAAGTTTGGCACCGAATGTTCTGACCTCTGCCAGTGCTTGGTAGTACCGCAGTGATTCGGTCGGTACCAAAAAAGTACCGAATTTCGATACCCAGCCCTAATGAGGTGTTAGGTTTAGGCACTAAGTTAGAGGTGGTTAGGTTTAGATATTAGGTTAGAGATGATTAAGTAAAGTTATTAAGTTAGAGATGGTTCAACTTGGGCCTTCAGTTAGAGACGGTTAAGTTTAGATATTTGGTGAGAGACGGTTGTGGTTGTTTAGGGTTAGGGGTTAGTGTCGTGTGATGTGACTTGGTTTTATACACGATTTATACACAATGCTAATGTACAAACATCGGTCTCCCAGATGCGGTTGTGGACGCAGGCTCGCCAGATGGGCTGGTTCGCGGCGCGCTGCATCGCCGCTAACGTCCTGAGCCGGCCGATAGAGCTGGACTTCTGCTTCGAGGTCTTCGCGCACATCACCAAGTTCTTCAGCTACAAGGTACCGCACTCGAACACGACCGGCTACTCGATTGGCAGAGCCGACATCACGATAACGCGCGGCGATAATACCTTATTAATTGACGTATGCTAAGCTAGCCGAAGAAAGGGGGGCGTCCTGGAGAAGAGTAGCATCATCCCGGGGTACAGCTAACTCCGCTCCTATGAGCCATGTACGGTAAAGTTAAAGGTGCAATCGATCAACTTTTATAACATTGGCAACATTCAGACACTAGGGGGCTGGTTTCCTGTACAGGGAATTTAGTTGTAGACTTGAACTAGTATTTATTGAAATGGCTTTCTCAGACATGGATTAAATTAGTCCCAGACTTGCCCTAGTCCCGCCTTCCAGAAGGAATATTAGAGCGAATCCAGGTCTAAATGAAGGCTTAAGTTCAACCTGGCCAGAGGCAGGTGCTGTCAAACTGCCATTTACGAATATTAATATCTAATAAATGAAAAGGGCCTGTTCACTTTCTTCCTTCAAAGCCAGTGATTTATTTCATGTTAAATAAGCATTATATATTATCCGTTAATATAGTTGTATTACAATTATTATTATTATAATGTAGAAACTATAATTATTATGTAAACTATTATAATTATGTAATTGTAATAATTTGACAGCCCTAATATATATTCAGCAAAGCCCCGGCCTGCATCTTCTTCATGTCATAATATTTCTAATAAAGTAACTAACTGCACACACACACATGCTGTGAATGGTCGATCGGTCGCTTGATCAATGGATGAGCTTATTGTGGAATGCATTCCTTTTGACCTTCCATCTGCATGAAGAATGCACTGTACCCTGTTGACATGTAAATACAAGTCAAATACAGGATATAACCCGGAGGTCGTCGGGAACGTGTCTCTTCACAAGTTTCTCCACCACCAACGTACACAAGGACTAAAACTTGTCAATAAGTCTTTAACCCCTAACCCTTTAACCCCCTCCTGATTATTGTATAACCGGGACACTGTTCTGACTTCACTATGTTTCCATGCTCCAGGTGGTTCTTCTGGGCAAGTTTAACGCTCAGGGCCTGGGAGCGGACCATGAGCTACTGGTGCGATGCACCGCTGGCCAGGAGTACGTCAAGGTGAGCCACCGCTTTTTAAGACCAAGATTCAAGAACTTTATTCGTCACGTACACATACAGGAATACGCAGTGAAATGAAAAGTGGCGATGCCCAGCGGAATGTGCAAAAGATTACCAAAGATAACTTGAATTGGAGGGATCAGAACCAGAATATTTACTATATTTACATTTTTTTTAAAAGACCAGCATGAATGAGAAATGGATATTAAATCAATATTAGAAAAAGTGGCGATGCCCAGCGGAATGTGCAACAAAACAAATAACCAGAGTCAAATGTCCACACATTAGCGATTACGAGCCCTTTTCAAATTGTTACGTGACGGGAATGTCATGTCAGAATGACCTTTTGAGTCGGGGTCATGACGATTTAGAAGCGCTTGTTGCAATTGCGAACCACACTCACTCACTCCTGGTGGTGGTGTGTCCCAGTAAACATGCTAATATACTCCTGTACTGCCCTTCTCTGAGCTCCTCTGAGTTGGAGAATAGGGTTTGATTGAGGCTAGAATTATGCAAGTGTTGGATTGGTGGATTTCTTTATTGCCATATGCAACAACTTCAATGGAATGCTTATTGCCCATTCATCCTGCAGTATTCCTCTAAGTACAGTAAAAAGTGACAAGTAAGAGTAGCAATACTCTGGCGGGTGGTGCAAAAATGTACGTGGGGGTTATGTTAGTTTACTGATTTAGTTGTGTAGTAGTGTTTTGGTGAATGACTCACTGGTCGTCCCCTCCCCCCTCCCCAGGTGGTGCTGAGGGAGGGTAGGATGGTGGGAGCCGTGCTTATCGGCGAGACGGACCTGGAGGAGACCTTCGAGAACCTGATCCTCAACCAGATGGACCTGACGCCTTACAGAGAGGAGCTGCTCAACCCCAACATCGACATCGAAGACTACTTTGACTAATCATCATCGCCACCGTCCTGGGCTCTGTCTGTCACAAGAAGGCTTTTAAAGTTCCCTTTTAAGTCTGGATCTGTGGATCTCTGTACGACAGTTACTGTTAAGAAACAAAATTATATTTAGGAAATTAAAAGAACTTATTTTTTTATTCTTCACAGTATTCTCATTTATGGCCACTACTGACAAAAATCAATGGGTTAAAATAATGAATCCGATGGATGAGCCACGGGAAGTGTTTGGAGAGGTTTTTTTGCGCTGCGCATTGAGCTCCCAGTATTCTTGGAGGACAGCATTCGCAAGGTGCTGAGTCGGTGGCAGAAGCGGTGGACCGCAGTCGGGATAATGCGGAACAGTCTTTAATTATAAACTAGGCTCGCCCATTGGCTTCATAAGGAACATCTTCATATTGTTTTTAGTCGGCCTCGTGTTGGGTCCTGCTGCTCCATCCGTCCCCAGCCTCCTACTGTGGGGACAGTAACCCGGTGTTCATAAATATGATCAGGATCATTATACTCATCCCTACAGCTCTGTCAATCTCAGGCGTTTTGCAGCTCCGCCCCCCTGTTTCACCCGCCGCTGCTAAACCACGCCCCCTCGCATACCTCAATTATTACATTATTAATATTATTTATACATTGTGCCCGATTAATGTTTGGTTTTAAAAGCACCCCAGTTGTGTATTTTTTTCAGCGTAGCAAAGTGACGTCAAGGACAACATTGCTGCAGTCGTTTCAAACCCATTCATCCCCATTGATAGAGAACAGGTAGCAGATACATTCCATCACGTGTTTGCTTTGCCAAGTGGAGTTGACATGGAGATGGTTAATTTGCAATATGACAGCTGAAAGCCAGATCTAGGCACAGTGACTCATGGGGACTACCAAAGGCACTTCATATAATCATTTTTCTCTGTTGCTCTTGTGAAAAAAAATGTACTCAAATGATTTGTTCTTGGTTGCATCAAATTCAAATTGACTTCATGTAATTAAATTAGCCTAAATAAAAGGCCTCAAGTTGGAAATGCAGACTGGGCTGCCTTTTTCTCTTCGGCCTTTCACCAAGGCTGAGGTCAGGGATCTGGAGCTTAAAAAGGTTTGTGACCACTGGGTTACAGTATCTTCTAGTGGAAGCGCACGGTCACATGTGGTAGTGATGATAAGATTTTTGTGGCCCTCAATCATCAAAGTTGCCCATCCCTGCATTAGATAGTAGCATGCATGTCATGGTAGGGCTCATATTACATGACATGACTCCTGACAACCAGGCTTTTGTGAATTCTGTATTTTTACATACAATTAAATGAATTGCACTGTACTAACACAATGTCAAGCAACGTTTGATATCAAAACTCAAGGTCAGTGTAACAACCCAGAGATGTGCTGAAACGTTTCATTTTCATGTACGTCACCGAAAACTAGATTTGTTTTAAGCGTGCGATGGTTTGAGGCAACGGAAACCTCAGAATGACAACCATTGTTATTTAAATACACAAACTAAATATACATTTCATTCATGAGATTCCTAGAGGTCTTCTATACCTGTGGTTCTCAAACTTTTACATACTTGACCCTTTACATATTTGGAACCATCCTCGAGGAACCCCACCCCATTAGTACATAATATATATATATTACCTTGCAATATTACCTCATGATCATGTGCAATACTTCTTCTCAATATTATCCTTACAATATTACGATGCTCCATTACCTTTCATCATTGGGTGCAATATTCTTAATATGTGCAATACTTCCTCTTACCATTATTATTATTACCCTTTTATTACATTTCAATTGTTTCCAAATAGTTTTTGTGGACTGAATATCTTATTTTACCTATATTTTTATACTTCGCCTATATTGTTATACTTCTCCTATGACTTACTTACTCTACATTTGTAAATCTGTTTGTTTTATTTGTATTATTAATTTCTCTATTTTATTCTATTTCTATGCAACCTGGCACAAGAATGTCCTTCGGCATTAATAAAGTTCTATCTTATCTTATCTCTTCCAAAAATATTTAGAATTGTAATTTATATTCAGCAGTTACGTGACATAAATTAATTGACAAATTGACAATTCGTTTAACAAACACCACTTGGCGAGGTTGCAGGACCGCTAGGGGTCCGCGGAGCGCCGGTTAAGAACCACCGCCTCTCCACCACCAGGGAGTAAAGACGGCACGCGTACATCCGCCGGCGTCGCACGACGGGGGACGGTGCTTCGGTGACCAAAGGCGCCACCATCAAGCTCCGCCCGGCGTGAGCGCGGTGGAGAGGAGACGAGACGAAACGAACGGGAGGCGGGACTTCCAGAGAGAGAGGGAGGGGCCTCCATAAAGACTGTCAGTCACCTGTCAATCCCCCTTTATTATTATCATTATTTTTTATTTATTTATTTTATTATATATATATATATATATATATATATATATCTTTTTATTTCATTTTTTTAATTTCTTGAAAAACGTATTTTTTTTCTCCTTCCACTTTCTTCCTTTTTATTGTATCTTATTTCTGTATTTTTTACTTTTACTGTATATATATTAGTTCTTTATAAGTCTACTTTTTATTTACCACTCGCTTTGGCAATGTAAATGTACGTTTCCCATGTCAATAAAGCTCTTGAAATTGAATTGAAATTGGGAGAGGCGCTGCCGAACGGGAGGCGGGACTTCCAGAGAAAGAGAAGAGAGAGAGAGAGAGAGAGAGAGGAGAGAGAGGAGAGAGAGAGAGAGAGAGAGAGAGAGAGAGAGAGAAGACCACTCGCTTTAGCAATGTAAATGTACGTTTCCCATGCCAATAAAGCTCTTTAAATTGAATTGAATTGAGAGACAGAGACCACTCGCTTTGGCAATGTAAATGTACGTTTCCCATGCCAATAAAGCTCTTTAAATTGAATTGAATTGAATTGAGAGAGAGAGAGAGAGAGCGAGAGCGAGCGAGCGAGGGGCGTTACCGTTGCCGGCGCGTCGTTGCCGCCCAGCCTCTTTTATAACCGCCACTCGATCAGTCGTCCCGCACTCCGCGTCACCGCTCGTCTCGTTATCCGCGCCGCGAACAGCGAATTAAAAAGCAAACCACGACAAAACAAAAGCACCAACACATCCACACACATCCACACACATCTACGATGGCGAACTACATCCACGTCCCGGAGGAGGCCCCCGCGGTGCCCAAAATAGACGTGACGTTAGACGAGCGGGATTACCGCGCCGGAGCGCTGAGGCTGATCAAGGAGCTGAGGCCCAGCTGGAGGCCGGCCGAGGTCAACATCAAGGTACCGTCATGTTGATAATGATCATTGATTACACGTGTGGATGTAATCAATTTTAGACCCGGGGGCGTCAATGAGGAGGAGGTGGTTTTTTATTTAAAAAAATTATAATTTTTTTATTATGTTCTTTGTATTATTTTCTTTTTATTGTATTATTTTGGCTTTTATTTGTATTTTGGATTGTATTTGTATTATTTTCTTTAGATTTTATTATGAGTAGATCCTGTGATCCACTGATCGTGCATGACTTTAATGACACACACACACACACATATACAGTATATATTATATATATATCCGGGTCGACTGCAGAGAAACGTTAACAGTGACGTCACAAGTGGGAGTGCCCGCCCCCTAGCACATGTGTGTGTGTGTGTGTGTGTATATATATATATATATATATATATATATACATGCATTGAAAATATATATATATACATGCATTGAAAATATAACACAATATACATAATAAAGATGGAAAATCTAAAATGTAATAGCAGTAAATGCATGGCATGTCATAGCAGAAGCATACGTCACTCCCACTCGTGATGTCACTTTGTCGCATTGACAATTTTAGTCACATGACAACGGCTTGAGGTGGCTAATCACGCTCATGTCCGGTGGTATAATGGGGCTTTAATATTATCGAGGCTAACCCCCAAGGCACGGTGCTGCAGTATTGGGTTATTTGCATAAGGGGTTGCACTGCGCCATGTGGTAGCCTGCCAGGAGTTTGCTGGACAGAAAGGCCCCCGAAAGGCACAAGGGGGGGGGGGGGGCGGGGCGGTGGGGTGTTCAGTGAGTCCAGAGGGTGGTTGTTTCCAGTGACCCACAAAGAGAGTAGTTGGATCAGACGGCCAAGCCACGCCAGTCACGCCTTGCTCTCGCAAATCAAGTTCGTCACATTCCCCTCAATTGCGTCGGCAAATTTTTAGAATAATCAGACCACGAAGGAACCGCCCCCGTTAAAATGTCCCGTCAATCACTCGCGCACCACGGAGAGAGCATTCCTCATGTTTAACGCCACTCGTGCACCACGGAGAGAGCATTCCTCATGTTTAACGCCACTCGTACTCAATTCACACGACATTCACACGCATTCTCACCAAGGGCGGCTGTCTGCATTCTGCCAGATCCCCAACTCCTCCCACCCCCAACCCCTCCGGTTATGTAACGGCAAAACAATGGCTGCCCTCTGGGCTCCCAACAGGCTGAGAGAGAGAGGGAGAGGGAGAGAGGGAGAGGGAGGGGCCATGGGGGAGGGCGGGGGAGTGAAAGGAGGGAGGGAAGAGAAAATGTCGAGTGTGGTTCTTCGAATGATCGGACACCCGACTTGCTGGAAGAACACACATTTAGGGGCGGCAGTAGCTCAGGAGCTACAAGTGTGGTTGTCTGGCAACCGGAAGGTCGCCAGTTCGATCCCCCGGGCTCCGGTGCCTTGCTAGCTAATTGTGGAGGTGTCCCTGAGCAAGACGCCACCTAACCCTAACTGCTCCTGACGTGTTGGTTGTTACCTTGCATGGTTGGCACCACCGTCGGTGTGTGAATGTGAGGCAACTATAAAGCGCTTTGGATAAAAGCGCTATAGAAATGCATAAAGGCATTTACCGTTTAATGTACTGTACATCTACGATCCTCCTCCAGTTTTTCACCGACGGCATCACCAACAAGTTGATGGGCTGCTACGTGGGCGGCGCCATGCGGGACGTGGTGCTGGTGCGCATCTACGGCAACCGGACGGAGCTGCTGGTGGACCGCGAGAGCGAGGTGAAGAGCTTCCGCACGCTGCACGCGCACCGCTGCGCCCCGCGCCTCTACTGCACCTTCAACAACGGCCTGTGCTACGAGTTCCTGCAGGGCGCCGCACTCGAGCCCGAGCACATCCGGACCCCGCCGCTGTCCAGGTGCGGGAAACCCTCCCCCGTCCCGCCCCCCCGCCCCTCCCCTCGTCCCCCCCGTTGTCGTTGTCGTCAGGTGACCTCATGTGATGTTTGTCTTAAGCCACGCCTACACGGGTTGTGGTGGTGGTGGTGAGACCTGTTGTTTGCTGTACCTCATGCACACACAGACACACGCACACGCACACGCACACACACACACACGCGTTGATGTGTCAGTCCAAAACACAGCAGTCCGTGCCCAGAGGTGCGCTCTCCGCTCACGTGGACGCCAGGGAAAAAAAATCCACAGACCCAGACAGAAGGCCTTTAAAGGGTAACTCATTTATTTGTTTCCAAAAGGGACGGACGGGCAGGGTCACCTTTTCCTCAAGCTATGGGTGTTTCAACGTTTCACTACCATTTGCCAAACCACACATTTACGTGGCTTATCAGCACAGTGAAAGACACACAACACACACACACACACACACAAGCGTCCGCACTAATCAGTCGTTCTCCGTGGCAACAGGCGAGTATAACGCACTATCTTGGATTTGCCGGCCCGGCGGTGCCCGGCGTAATTTTCTGAACACAAGTCTTGGGTGTGCGTCTACCTCCTCACCTCTCGACATGTGACCCGTCCCTCCGAATACCTCCGTAATCGCCGATTGACTGTTAAGCTTTCGATCAAAACATTGAATTAACATTACCGTCAACCCTCATCACTTTTGGACCATCGTGGGTGGAGAGGCTGTGTTTGTTCCATTCCGTATGTGGAACGGATGTTCATAATTAACCGTTTAACCGTTAACTGTATTGCCTGAAGGAACCGTATCTCTTGCACTGTATCACCATAACAAACCGTATCTCTTGCACTGTATCACCACAACATATTTCTTGCATTGTATCAACATAGCTAACTATATCTAGTGCATTGTATCACCGTAGCTCACCGTATCTCTTGCATTGTATCACCATATCTGTCCGGTCTGTTTTCCAGGCTCATTGCCCGACAGCTGGCCAAGTACCATGCCATCCACGCCCACAACGGCTGGCAGCCCCAGTCGGACCTGTGGCTGAAGATGGGCTCCTACTTCTCCCTGCTACCCTCCCACTTCGAGGACCCAGAGAAGAACCGGAGGTCAGTGCCCTTTCAATCACAATTCACTTTTAATTGCAAATATATCCACTGGTTGTAATTTATCTTAAAGGGGACACATTATGACACCAGGTGTGAGCGTGATTAGCCATTGCAAGCCATTTCACGATTGCCATGTGACTACCATCGAGTGACATCACAAGTAGGAATGTCCATCGAGATGTATGCCGACTTAATGGGTTTACCAGTCGGTATAGTTCACCGGGTAGGCTGGTAGACTGATCTCGTTGCCGCAAGGCTGCAGTTCACTTGCCGGCCCAAAGGCGCCAGTAAGTAGGGAATACCGCGCTCAGCATCCCTGATTGCGTCGGTTTGTTGTAACATCTTTTTTTATTATTGAGTTGCGTAAACTTGTGTTGCAATCTCTTTCCCGTTGCCTCCATTGAACCTTTCGCTGTTGAACACGTCATCGCTGAACTGAACTTGACATCTGCGCTGCATTTGTACGACCCGTCCTCACACGTACATTCTCTATCCGCGAGGCTTCGCGTGGGGGCCACGTCCCCGTAATTCTAACCTCCTCATTAATAGACTCTTGGCTAGACACCAGCGCCGTGTCTCTTCCAGCGTTTTGAACACGATGAAACTCGACGCGATATCGCCACCGGTGCTGTCTTTGGCCCGGTCTGAGACGCCGGCAGAGTGTGCCAGTGTGTGACATTCATGAACGTGAGAATGCCCCGGTCGGTGTCGTATCCACGTCAAAACCACGAGTTTCTCTTTCGGCAAAGCTTTTACTGCCCGTGTTTCGAGAAAATGTTGTAACTCCACTGACCAGCGGCGAGGGGAGAGGGGTCGACGGGAGGCTGAACCGAAACGAACAACTCGCCGACTAACTCACTGACTTGCCTGCATCATAGCTGGGATAAGAGCAGACGTGCCATTCTGAGTGCCGTACCAACATCTAAGAACATACAATATGTTAAACAATGCTAAATATACTCAGACATTCATCTTTGTGCATGGACGAGAGCCTACCCTGTGTTTTATGAAGTACAAAATAAAGTACAGAACGGAACCGAAAACCGTTACATCCCCAATTGATACTAATAATAGCTCAGTCAATGCTTCTTGTGATGTCTGTGCCAAAATATATCAATATACACAAGGGGCAGCTGATGTCCTATTTATACTACGGAATACGGCGTATGGCACACAGTGGCAGGAAGTATTGCGTGTTCTTTTAATGATTAACAACATGCAAATTCTGCCTGATAGCACGACTGATACCACCGATAAGACGAAGACGAAACAGCACGAGGTGGACTCGTCATCCTCCGACACGTCACACACACACACACACACCTTTGACCGAGTTGGTGTGTGCGTGTCTGTGTCTGTGTCCGTACAAAGTACACATGTCTAGGAATGTGCGGAATTCCATTCACTAAAGTCACGTGCCTTCTTACATAAACTTTGGCTTCCACCCGACGCAAGTCTCACACACACCCTCTCAAAATGGCGCCACCTTCCCGGGGAAGGAAAGATTCATGACTTCAGCGTTTGACACGTAAGGGATATTTGAGCAGCCAGCACCCAGTTAGTCGTCTGTTACGAAACAAACAGTGTCTGGTTTGGCAGTGGTCCGCTCATGAATATTGTCAACAGAAATCGGCAGAGCATTGTGTACTTTGGAAACAGCCCCCGAAACGACACGCCACATCAGTAGGACCGAGTGAATGACGAAACCTTTTAAAAGGATGAGGAGGACGAGGACGAGGAGAGGGGAGACGTCCTCCTCCAGGGTGACTGAAGGCTTGAAAAGGTTAAAGGGCAACTTTGTTTGCTTTGCATGTGCTTCTTACGTTGATCGTGACGAGACTTTGCGACCGTCGACATTGGCGTCCATTCGACCTCCTGGAATACAAACAAAAACGACAACTTTGCTTTTAAAGGCGATCTGTCCCTCTGGATTTCATGTCTTCTGAGAGACGTGACAAACTCAAAGACTGTTGCGTTGTCCGCCGTCAGGAATTTGCCGATAACCCGCTCCTTTGTCTTTCAATGCCTTCCGAGACGCGGCCTGCCATTAAGCGAGAACAGCTGTCTCTGGTTATGTAGTCTTATAGGCGGGCCGTTGCGCAACAGAGCGTGTCTCAGAGCTTATGTAACTATTTAATGGTATGTTCTAGCGAGAATGTGTCAGACCAGTTGACTGTTCTGTTTAAACAAGGCCACGCCTCCGAGGGTAAACTAAACTATTTGATTTGTTGAACACACCTCCTCTGTTGTGTAATGAGGTATTTAAATGAATGAATACGGGCGGTAGGCAAAGGTTACTCTATCCTACAGTTACTTTCTACGAGCACAAGATGCTAACAAGCTAGCTAGCGGATTTGTGGGTCATGAACACTTTGCTGGAAAACCCCAGCGACCTATTTTGCCGCGAGCGACGGACAAGTAGGTCGGGCACAAAAGGCCCCGGCGCAGGACAGTGGTTTTTGGTTTTTTTCCGACGGTCTTCTTCGAGCTCACCGACCGCCCACAGAACTCCGCCGCCGCTGCTGCTATGAAGGCACATTGTTGCGTCCCCTTTTAATTATTCTGGCATACAGGACCTTTTTAAGTGAAATAATCTCTCTTTTTCTTTTCTCCATCAATCCTCTTCCTCGCCCGCCCCAGGCTGAGTGCGGATGTTCCGGGTCGACGGCAGCTCGGCCAGGAGCTGCTCTGGCTGCAGCAGAGCCTCTCGGGGCTGGGCTCGCCCGTGGTGCTCTGCCACAACGACCTGCTCTGTAAGAACATCATCTACCAACAGGGCTCAGGTGAGTATACGCCTCCACAGGGTGTATAGGCTCTAGCAACCCCCACCCCCACCACCAACCACCACCACCACCACCCCACCCAGGCTAGCCCAGGGGCTTCTAGGAGTGTGACTCCATGGCGAGGTTCTGTCGTGTTGTGTTTGTGTTAAGAGCGCCCGTTAGGACGCCGTTAGGACGCAGGTAGGCATTTGAGTTTTGTTTGTGCACCGTGGTGGTTCAACTGCCCACGTTCCCCCGGTCACGCTGACGGCATACAGCGGTAGAAATTGGAACGATCAGAGTGGGGACCCCCCCCCCCCCCCCCCCCCCCCCTGCAGGAGTCCCGTGATCGGACGCAGGCATTTAAAACCCAGATTTGGCGGAAAATGACAAGAGTGGCCATCTTGACTTTTGTTTTAAGTAATCTCTTGTTTGTTGTCGGTAATGTGGTACAAAGTAAAAAGAAAGAAAGAATCCCAATCCCATTGGGTTCCAACCCCATTGATCCTGTGCTTCAAGCCCGTTCTGCCGTTCTAAATCTACCGGCTGCCGTCACACCCAGACCGCGACCGCCCCCCAGCTAGCTAGCTAGCTAGCTCGCAATGTGATGGCGACGAGTTTCGCGCCAAAACCACATATTGTCTGGTTTGATTTCTGTTGACTGGTTGTGTTGATTGTGTGAATGCCGAGTTCCACCGGTACCAGTCACTAGTGTCCCGTACGTGCAGCTCTGTGGAACCCGGGGGTCTATTTGATGTGTGTATCTCAAAGGGGATTGGGGGGGGGGGGGGCATCTCACAGCTCTTTGTCTCCTAGGGTTCAGAGGTCGGCCTGGCCTCGCCCGGCCGATGGGGATAGGTGCGGGGGAGGGGGTCGGTCTCTCACCTCGTCGCCCCCTCCCCCCCTGCCCGACCTCTCCGTTTTGGCACCGCACGGGACAAGTTTGTTCGTGGCGCGCCGACTCGTCGGTGACCGAATCATCGGTGACCGTGGCAACCATGGTTCCGTTGCGACTTGTGGCAATGTGAAGTCTTGACTGGTTTTACTGGTTTTTTACACGTCTTATTTTATTTTTACTGCAAGCAAAGCAACTTGACTTTAAAGAAGTGAATTAATAACGTTTTCTAAAACCTAAAAGTTTTTTTGAGTTTGCCTTTTTGGCTTATTTGCATTTTTATCATGTATATTAACATCACTTATATGCTTTTCACACTACACTTAACCCCGGGTTAAATGCGGGGTTAACCCTGCACTTAACCCGGGGTTAAGCAGCGTTTCACACTTGCATTTTTGAAAGTGGGTTAGCAACGCTTTTAACCCTGGGTTAACAAACCCTGCTACGAAGCAGGGTTAGCACCGCAATTGCGGGGTTAGCACCGCAATTGCGGGGCCAAGAACACTATTGTGTAATGATTGTGGGGTTAGAAGGTAACAGCGATATCAACGACTATCCATCCAATCACAGACCGCAACCTCACCTCATTTACATATTAATTGCACGCGCATCTGTGAAGGCGATCTTGAAATTGAAATTAATTAATTTCTCTGTACTTAAAATAAAATCGAAAACCTGTGTGTTTAATTACTGTCGCCATCACAGCGGCGTGATGATGCCATTTTGACAGCTAAGCCGACTAAAATGTAAACAAAGGTCACGTGCTAGGCCGGGCCAATCATTTCGATAACCCAGTAAATATGCAAATGAGAACGTTAACCCGGGGGTCTACAAGCTTACAGTGTGAAACGCTGAACACTAATACCCGGGGTCAATTGTTAACCCAGGGTTAAAGAAAACTAGTGTGAAACGTGAGAAAATTAACCCAGGGCTATTATAACCCAGGGTTAAAGTTATTAACTTAAGTTAACTTATTCAAGTGTGAAAAGCCTATTAAGGGACAGGGATGGTTTACAATGTCGGCATTTCTCCGATTTCACTTGACAGTAAAAGGCGCTATCCTTTTATATTTTTGACGTCCATCTCTGCTTGTCGTCAATAAAGATCGCCACTTTTTGATGTGAACAGACGGTATTGAAAGTGCCAATAAACACAATAAGTAAATTAATGTATACCTTTTTTTTCTTTTTAAAATGAAGATGGGATTTGTAGTTCTTTTTGCGATTCTGCGACGGACCTCACCCCTTGAGTTTACATAACCGGGGGTCAGGGCCTGATACAGCCTGCAGGCTCCACCCCCTTCTCACAGAGCGCACACACACACACACACACTGAGGCACAGCTTCCTGTCGGCCTAACCACCAAACACACACAAGCGCACACAAACACACACACACACACACACACACAGAGGGAAATAGTCTGAGTAGTACCTCATTCTTAAATCTGCTACCTCTTTCAATGCCAAAACAATAACAACAACAACACAGTTTGTCCATTGAGGAAGCACAACTTTTGTGCTTGTGGCTTTTAAAACCACTGTTGCTCTCAAACCTGTTTTAAAGTCAGCGTGGGGCCGCTGAGGGGAGGCAGGAAGCTTCTAGAATCTCACGATTTGCATGGAAGTGGGCGGCGGGCGGTGGACCAATCAGAGGGGAGTATCAGTGGGGTGTGTCGTGGGAAAGGGGTGTGGCGTCGCCGCAGTCTGGTGTGTGTCTGTGTGTGTGTGTGAACACCCACGAGGGCAATTTGCTAGCATTTCTCTAATTTTTTCGGGACACAAGTGCGTCAGAAGCAGCGACTGGATCAAAAAGAATGTGTGTGTTGAGCGAACGGGAGCGAGTGTGTGTGTGTGAGAGAGAGTGAGTGTGTGTGTGTGTGTGTGTGGATGAGTGACAGATGTGTCTGCCCCAACCTTTTCGTCTGCTGCACAGGGGGGCTATAGCCACCGTCCGGAGGTGTTGAGTTGTGTCCCGCTAGGACCGACACGCCCGCTGGTAACACACCTCAATGTCTTCTACCAGTAGACCAAAAACCACAACAAAACAACCACAAAAAAAAAAAGAAACTGCTCTTGAACGACTGTACACACCAAAGCCTAGGCCAAAAATTTACCTGAGCCTGAGAGCAACGCGAGACCCATGTTGTTGTGGTCCAAGTGTGGCAAAAAAAAAAAAAAAATAACGGGTGTGAATGATGGAAGCTCTGCGAGAGTAAAAGATTTGAATTTTGAGGTGAACCTTCTGCATCTTTGCACCCGGTCGCTGGGGCTGAGTACTTTTCCTTACTCCCGCCCCCCCCCCCCCCCCCCCTCCCCTCCACAGCAGGCCGCGACGTAATTGAACAGCAATACACACCGCAGAGAGTATTGAGTTTTTAGCTAACATGGAAGCCCCACTCTGGACACCAATACGTGCAAAAAGCATCGGCCAAATTCCCTAAATGTAATGCATGGTTATTAGCTAACATTAAAGGCACGCGGCAATAAACGTAGATTTTACCGAACACTACGGCCGTTAAGTGTGCTCACGCGTTTACTTTACGTTGTCTGACTTATGGAGATTTTAAGCAGACACAAAGTTGACACGTTGACTTTAGGAGAGCTTTAACTGTTTAACTATTTAAATGCAGTAAACCAGTTTGTTTTAGCAGGAGAGGTGTTAAAGATGTGTTGCCGTTCAAATACAGTCTGCTGTGGTTCCTCAGTGTTTAGTTTTGTTGATCCATTCCTTGTGCCTCGTCTTGTCCTTCGCCGTCAAACACTGGCCTTCTTTGTGCATGAACTGGCATCTCTCCCCTCTCGCACGCTAACCCCACCACTAAACGTTCTAGAACACTATAACCCGCTCACTAACGTTCTAGAACACTAACCCCACACTAAACGTTCTAGAACACTAAGCCACCACACATAACGTTCAATAGGAACACTGAAAT
This sequence comes from Coryphaenoides rupestris, assembly GCA_002895965.2. NCBI lineage: Eukaryota > Metazoa > Chordata > Actinopteri > Gadiformes > Macrouridae > Coryphaenoides > Coryphaenoides rupestris. Next base: position 33,858 of record PIJE02001937.1, on the reverse strand, counting down.
CCCCTCACTAACGTCTCAGGAACACATAACCGCCACACTAACGTTCTAGAACACTAACCCCGACACTAACCGTTCTAGAACACCTAACCCCTCACTAACGTTCTAGAAACACTAACCCCCACACGAACGCTTCTAGGAACACCTAACCCCATCACTAACGTTCTAGAAACACTTACCCCACACTACGTTCTAGAACACTAAACCCACATCTACGTTTCAAGAACATCAACCCCGCAATAAAGCTCTAGAACTTCGACGCCACACTAATGCTCTAGAATGCCGGCCTCACACTGACATTCTAGAACACCAACCCCACACTACGCTCTAGAACACCAACCCCACCCTCACGCTCTAGAACACCAACCCCACCTCACGCTCTAGAACAACCAACCCCACCCTCACGCTCTAGAACACCAACCCCACACTCACGCTCTAGAACACCAACCCCACCTCACGCTCTAGAACACCAACCCCACACTCACGCTCTAGAACACCAACCCCACACTAACGCTCTAGAACACCAACCCCACACTAACGCTCTAGAACACCAACCCCACACTCACGCTCTAGAACACCAACCCCACCCTCACGCTCTAGAACACCAACCCCACACTCACGCTCTAGAAACACCAACCTTCACACTAACGCTCTAGAACACCAACCCACACTCACGCTCTAGAACACCAACCCCACACTAACGCTCTAGAACACCAACCCCACACTCACGCTCTAGAACACCAACCCCACACTCACGCTCTAGAACACCAACTTCACACTAGCTTTCTAGAACACTAACCCCTCACTAACATTCAAGAACATCAAATCCCACACTAATGCTCTAGAACACAAAACTTCACACTAACTTTCTAGAACACCAATGCCCACTAACTTTATGGCACACCATGCCACAACTAACTTATGGCACACCAATGCCACACTAACTTTATGGCACACCGAATGCCACACTAACTTTATGGGCACACCAAATGCCACACTAACCTTATGGCCACACCGATACCACACTAACTTTATGGCACACCGATGCCACACTAACCTTATGGCACACCAATGCCACACTAAACTTAATGGCACACCGAATCGCCACACTACCCATTCCGACAACAAAAAATGTGTCATCTGCCATATGTTTTTTTGCCCTTTTCCAATCTCCCCTTCTTTTCCCTGAAATCACCCTGGTCTCTTCCTTAAATCGGTCTCGTTGGCATTTCCATCATCTGAATGTAGTCCAGTTTCCTTATTTTACATGCCTTGTTTGTTTTAGTTGAAGAAATCCATGTTTTAATGCCCAAAGCCAGCACCTCACACAACACGCCCGTATGCACGCCCGTGGTCGTGACTCTGCGAGGGAGTCCCCGCCGCGCCAGACACCCTTTTTTCCGCCCGCGTTCCGTCTCTCCAAACACGAGTCTACACCTGGTCATCCGGAACGTCCTTTCACTCCTCGGCACAACCTGCTTGCATACCTCTTCCTTTTTACCTCCCCTCAAAATACAAACTCTTACTCGTTCGCATCGAAGCACCAAAACAGACCACGACATTCGGCAAAGCAAATGTTAGATTTAAGGAAAAAAAAAGCAAAGCAAAACAAGATTATCATGCCCCTCATGTAAACAGAGAAACAAAGGCATTTGAAAAAAAGACCAAACTCCTTATCCCACTGGTCATTGCGTCCCTCCCTGCTACAACAGCTGTTGTTATCTTTCAGAACAAGGCCTAAAGTTCATTGAGCTACGAGTATGCGGGGTACAATTACCAAGCGTACGATATTGGGAACCACTTCAACGAGTTTGCCGGTAAGTGCTGATGGCAGCATTTTTTTTTGACCAGCGTTAGGCTACGGGGTCCCAAGCGAAGTTTAGCTTAGTCAGTAACAATGTTCGTCACCCTTTGCGCTATTAGTCTTGCATCAATGCTAGTATGACTTCGTCAATATTACCCTTCACCATCATGCCACAATACTCTCATATCAATGTGACATACTCACGTCTCAATATACCTTTGCAATTATTTACCTTTCATCATTCAGCTTATCACGTGTAGCATTTATTATTTTTATTATTCTATTTTCTTCTTATGTTTCTTCTTATGTATTTTGAGCAACCTCTGGCAAATTTCCTTGAGGATTAATAAAGTTAATCTTATCTTGGCACATTTCAACATGCTAATGCGTGCTCATTTGAGAATAAAATGGTACGAACAATACTCGACCCTTTTTAACATCTTGCTGCAATCCAACACCTGCAACGGTTGAACTTCCCCTTTCCGGGGAAGTTCAAAAGATGCTGACCCCGCTTAACGTTGTGTGCAATGGGGCTTTGGCGGCGGGTGCGTTTGATTCGTCTCGCCCTCACAGGCCTGAATGAGGTGGACTATAGCCACTACCCGAGCGCGGGCCCCCAGAAGCAGTGGCTGAGGGCCTACCTGGAGGCCTACAAGGAGCACAAGGGCCTGGGCGGGCCGGTGACCGACCACGAGGTGGAGGTGCTCTACGTCCAGGTCAACCGCTTCACCCTGGTGAGACCCTCGCTGATCACGCACGACAACATAAGCTCACCCAAACATGGTCCATTAGTAAAGGCTACGTGGGCAGGGGGGTGGCCAGTGTGCCCCCTAGTGGTGATTGGAATAATTGCAGGGGATACTTGGAACACATTTTGGTTGTTATTAAATGTTTATATTGGTTATGAGCAATTGATAAATAATTCCACCTCAAGAAATAAACATTAACATTTACATTTAGACGGCATATTAGCAGATGCCTTTTTATTCAAAGCGCACTCACAAAGCAGTAACATTTAGTTGAAAGGAGACAGCACATACATGGCTTGTGGTACAATAAGATAATAATAGAGCGCAGCTTCAAGCATCCAATAATGCGAGGCTAAATACAACGAGTTTCGATAATTGCTAGGGTAGCCTGCAATAATAGCTGGAGATAAAAGCATCATGCATGAAAATGGACCTCCTTTAAAAGGTACTATCAAATAAAGGATCATTGCATGCTGAGCTCCGTGGGTCGAGACAATAACAATCAGATTAGTTCCAGAACTAACTAGAACTAACATTAGTTTCTGATTGTTATTGTCTCGACCCACGGAGCTCAAAATGCACTTGATTCTTACTTATAGAACCTTTAATACAATTTATTACATCTGAATAGTAGCACGAACAACACACATTCGGAGAGCCACTCCAGTCATTCCCTTGTGAGAGCGCCTGGGAAACAAGGTCAGGCCGCCAGATGGGTTGGACATCGACAACCCATTTGTGACATCACGGGGGGGGGGGGGGCGTGTCCACCCTGACCTGTTTTATATTTTCTGTTACCGGGGAAACGGCCTGACTGGGCGGTGGCCTGAGGGTTTGTTTGCGGTTGTAACCAGGATTAGAGCGCGCACACACTCATACACACACACACACAGTGGGTATTCCCTTATCCTCCTCCTCCGGGGGGGACCACATGACACCCCGTGTGTGTGTGTGTGTGTGTGTGTCATGGTTTTCTTGTCAAGTCATTGTTGGTAAGGCTGTTTTTTTTCGCACATCACACCCTTCTATACCTTGTTTCTGCCTCTCTGCGCTCTTGTCTCTCTGTCTGTCTCTCCTCTTTCTGTCTCTCTCTCTCCTCGGCTTGTCCTCTGTCTGTCTCTCTCTCCTCTGTCTCTATCTGTCTCTCTGCGCCCTCTCTGTCTCTCTCCTCTTCTGTCGCTATCTGTCTGGTCTCTTCTCTCCTCTCTGTCTTCTCATCTGCTCTCTCTCTGTCGCTATCTGTCCCTGTCTCTCTCTCACATCTGTTCTAGCCGCCTCGGTGCGGCTATCTGTGCCTGTCTCTGCTCCTCTCTGTCTGTCTCATTCTCGCTCTGTCTGTCTCTCCCTCTCCTACTCCTGACGCTATCTGTCTGTCTCTCTCTCTCTGTTCTACCCTCCGTCTCCTTTGTCTCTCTAGTCATGTACCCTCTCTCTCTCCTCTCTCTGTCTCTCTCTCTTTGTCTTCTGCTCTCTGCAGGCATCCCACTTCTTCTGGGGTCTTGTGGGCTTTGCATTCAGGCCAGCTTTCGCACGCATTCGACTTTGAGCGTTGTGTGGGGTAACGTATTGTCCTGTCTGTATTCTGTCATGTCTGTCTGTCTGTCTGTCTGTCTGTCTGTCATGATCGTATCACGATGTTTGACATAAAGCCAGTGTGGTGGTGTTATGTCACGCTAACCCCCAGTGTGTGTCCCTCTCAGGTATGCCGTGCTGCGATTCAACCAGTACTACAAGATGAAGCCGCAAGTCCTGGCCCTCCAGCTCCCGCAGTAGAGCGCCGCCCACCCCCCCTGCCCCCCCCACTCCATTTAACGATTGCTCCGCCCCCTCTTTACGCCTCCTTCTCTCTTCCTCCTCCTCCTCCTCCTCCCTGGTTCTGCCTCTCAAACTGTGGCTGCGGTGTCGCCCCCTCTAACTGGACTGTTATGTCTTGTTGCTTGGAGATCTAACTCAACAATAGCGTATCTATCAGTGATGGCCAAACCCGTAAACCACCGGAGACCTCCCCGCCCCCCCCACCCCACAGAGAAAGCATGGTACGGGTGGGATGGAAGAGCGAGGTCACTTCCTGTCGTCACCGCCGCGTTGAAAACAAAAAAAGCACTTCCCCCACTCTCTTCTCTCTCTCTCTCTCTCTCTCACTCTCTCACTCACCCTGTCTTCCTGCTCCGCGATGCAATACCTTTTTTCGTCTTCGTCAAACTCGTAGTTTGGTAGCAGTTCAGATGACCGGAGTGTTCTGGATTTCCCGTACCCAAAACAAGCTTCAACGTGTGTGTGTGTGTGTGTGTGTGGTGTGTGTGCACGTGTGTGTGTGTGTGTGCACGTGTGTTGTGTGCACGTGTGTGTGTGTGTGTGGTGTGTGTGTGTGTGTTTTGTTTACGCCTTTCGTCATGGAAACGTATCGGAGCACTGAAACTGTATGCACGTTGTGTGTGTGTGTGTGTGTGGATTCCTGTCGCTCACCATCATTCCGCCTCCGGCCCGCCCCGAGACACGAGGGAATGTCGGTGTCTTTTCGGACGACGTTCCCGCGTACATTGATCTTTTTTGGGGTTTTTTGTGTTGTGTTTTTGTACCGTCGGCTATTCCCCAAGTCTGGAAAGGGAAAAATGCTCGTTTGACAATTCTTCCCGGACGTTCTTCTCCTTCACAGCCTGTCCGTGACGATACGTATGTCATAAGTATTCAAAGACCTTTTTTTGCGGACCTGTCGTTGTACTCGTTACGTTTTCATATCCTCTCCCAGCTGCTCATCCAATAGAAACGCGCTCCCCGCCAACATGAAGTCAAAAATCCGGTAGAAGAAGAAAAAAATTCTTTTTTCGTGCAGCTTAGAGTTGCGTCGGACCTAGCTTAGCAGCGCCTCGCTACTACTATGGGATGGTTATGTTTTGCAATATTAACATCAAGACCTGGTGAATGAAATATCCATGAGGTCTAATGGGAGGGCGGGGGGGGGGGGGGCATTTCATCATTTGATGACCTAAACAAGATTTCACCAAAGTGCTGATTTATGTTATTGTTGCTTGTACATAGTGCACATTTTATTTTTCGCCCATAACAAGAAAGATATCCTTTTTTTTTATGTGTTTTTTTCTATACATACTTTAAGAGTCAAGGTGGATAAAGGGGCGATTGTTGTAGATGCACATCATTTGGAGTGGTGAGAGTTGATGGATGGATGGATGGATGGACGTACGTACGTGTGAAATAAGTTTCGATTCACTTCAAAAGTCCAGCCGAGTCGGTTCAGTCCCGTTGTAAAGCAACCAAAAACATCTGATGGGACGTCTTCCCGGTCTTTCGTCCCAAATAATACGGACCACGATCCCTCGACTTCACTCGACGGACGGAGAAGCCTTGAGTCTCGAGTTCACGGGTGGTACCGGTGGATCGAGAAAAAAACGGCCGCGGATCACTAGGAGACGGGTGGCTCTAGTCCCCCGGCCCTTTGACACTGGAAAGTTGTGCCGCGGGGGTAAGACTGTGTGTGTGTGTGTCTTCACTTTGTTTAAAAAATAAATAAATAAAAAACGTGAGTTTCCTACAATTGTTTGCGGCGATATGGTGTGCAGGACGAGGTCAAGTCAATGACGATGGTATTTTGGGAGATGCTGTCCTTCACTGAAACATGAAGTCTGTGTCGGCATATTTAAAAACCACTAAACGTGACCACGCTCAGTGTGTATATTTAACATTGTGAAGTAACGTGATCTTCTCTTTGGCTACTGTAACATATGTACAGTAAGAACGACCGTGTAATATCTTTGCTTGTGTCAAATGTGAATGAATGTACATAGAAGAGGCCTATTATTGTTTTTCTTAAACATTGCATTAAAGTGAGTAGTTACATGCGGTTTGACTGTCAAATAAAAATGTATCACTTAAATATTGTAGACATGCTTTAAAAGAATAAATTCTATTTACTCTTACAGGTCTGTTGTGTTATTCAAATTAATAGATGCCTACCACTAGATGGTGCCACAATCCACAGAATCATACAATACATACGTAAATGGGTTGTACATACTGTCTATTATACATACACACACATAATATAGTATTAAGTATTTATTTAGAGAGATTTTGTAGTTATACGTTTGGACCATCTAAACCTCATCACACCGCAGCCACTGTACGTACGTACGTGTGTGTGTGTGTGTGTGTGTAATGACAATTAGAATGGAACATTTATTTAACATTTTTACAACATTTACCATCTTTAATAGTCACAGCAATCAGTCCCACGCTTGGAGTACTTTAGGACCTCATCTATCTAAATATTACACAAGAAAACACCCAACTCATGTGTAATGTTATTAAAGATACACGTACATGTCAAGAATTAAATATAAATAAATGAAATATAATGGATAAACAGAAGAAATAAACATAATATATATAATAGAATAGAATGCTCATTCCTCTTGACATTATTAATATTAACTTATGCTTGTTATTGGATGCCATAGGGCCAGAGGTCATTTGGTGGCCTATACCCCACAATTAGTAGGAATATATTTTAAATTGCCTATTTATATATTTATATATATATATATATATATATACAGTATATGTTTCTTCAAACCACCCATTATTGGAGAGTCAATTGAATTGTCTTCATCACAAATTGTATTAACATAGAAGGCCCGTTTGGTTACGGCCCAACTGTTCACGGGAACGAAAAACATCAGCCCAGATATGAGACGCATGATTTGATAAACCGCCGACGTCTTCTACAGTCGGCCTTTTCCAGTCGGCGAGTTTGTCTAAATTATAAGAAGTTTTGCGAGCGGCCGCGTGGAGGGAGGGGAGGGGAGGGGGGGGGGGTGGAACTACGACGACGACGACGACGACGACAAGCGGCAAACAAACTAATTTGTTGGCATTCTCTTAAGGAAAAATCGCGCACCGCCTCTCGCCTCTCGTTTGCCAAATGTGAGCGGCGAGCGGCGTCTTATGTGTTCAGACAATTACAAACAGTGTATTATCCAACTGGCTGACTGTAATTCAATTAGCCCCTCCCCCCCCCCCCCCTCCCCTCCCCCTCCCCCTCGCCGCGTCCTCCCGGCGGCCTCATACACCACGATAACACACACACACACACAATAATTACCCGAATCCAATATCGTCCGCGCGCGCGCCTTCCAACTTGTTTTCATTTCCGCATAAAAAAAAAAGAAAAGAAAAAAGGTCACGGCAGCCACTCCGCCGCGGGGAGCTTAGCGGTATTGTCTCCACGGATTATCGGGGCTCCAGCAAACACATGGAAAAACGAAAACGAAACGAAACGAAACAACGCCTTTCCCCCACTGTACCTGCCAACGGGGGGGGGGGGGTTGGGGGGGGGGGGTGGGGGGTGGGGGGGTTGTTACGTATTTTCCACTGCACTTGGAGTCTAACGTGAACTCACCGGCATTAGTCCTACACACGTTGGTCACAACTATTTTCCCCCAAAAAATTGTTCCATAATTGCGCCAACATCTATGCAAAGATTGGTTATTAATAAGAGTCAAGCTTTTTCTCTCGCCTCTCTCTCTTCTGACTCGTCCTCTCTTCTCGGCTCCTCTCTCTCTCTTCCTCGTCACTGCGTTGCACAGGGAGAGAACAGAACCGGTCAAAAAATGGATTCCCAGAACCAAATTAGGGATAGGGATGGGTCCTGATTGGTCAGAAACCAGGCCAGGCACGGTTAGAATCTAACCTGGATTAGCTATACAGAGGCAGGCCAAGCTGTTTCACGGATGGCCATGTGAACCGCCGTCTCGGTGACATCAAACAAGTGGGAAAGTGTCCCACGTAAGGATGTTAAGTGCTGTATCGTTAGATCAGCCTACCCCAGCCCTGACCCAGGTGGAGCTTGTACCGGACAAGGGTAAAAGCTGGTTCTCGTGTCGAGTGCGCGTCTAAACATGTTACCCTGTGATATATATAGTAGTGATATTATTTCATTGAACCATTAGAACGATTTGTTCGTTATTATCAGGGACCGTGATATCGACGTGGTTTTTGAGCTCTCTCTCTCTCTGTGTCTCTCCTCTGTGTCTCTCGGCCTGCTCTCTCTCTCCTCTGTCCTGTCTGTCTGTATACGAGGCCCAAGCCCTCCCCGACGCCATCGCCGCCGCCGCCATCGCCGTCGCCGCGCCAACCTAATTACGCTACCGAGAGCGAAAACAGCAATTAGCCGCGAGTCTCTCTCCTCGTTAATCAACGTGGAAAAAAAAAAAAAAACCCCCCCCCCCTCCTCTCTATTTATAAACTGATTAATGACTCGCTTATGCGCGATATTTACGTTGCCGTTAATTGTGAGCAGCTTGCCGCACACACTCCCACCCCACCCACCCACCACCACCACCACCACCAGCCACAACCTCAGACACACACACATCACACACACACACACCACACATCACACACCACACACACACACACCTGCTGTCTGCATCGCTCTGTGCAAGCCAGAGGTGCGAAATGGATTGTGGTTTTTGGAGGGCACTTGTTGCACTGCGGGTGTCTCTCGTCTATTCAGGACGCGGAGCCGCAAGCATAGACACAACATACAGTAACAGTTGACGTACACATTGTCCCATAAAAAAATAAAGCTCCTCGGTAACAAGCTAAAAGGTTAAAGGTGAAACAATAAATACTACGTTGAGTCTTTTAAAACATCATTCCAGTGGGGGGGCCTTAATAGTCGGCCAATCCAATCGTCGCGGAAGCAGAAGGGAAGTCAAAGCTGGACCCGGTTGGATTGAAACCCTCCAGAATATGGCCAGTATGTGTGTGTGTGTAAAGATGGACGTTTTTAACGCAGATCGTTTGACTGAGGTCATAGTTCAAGATGAGGTGCTTGTCTGTGATTGGGGCCCACGGGGGGGAGCAGGGGGCTGAGGACCAGACAGGGAAAAGTTGAACCCACGACCGGGGAGAAAAGTTTGAAATAGTGATTCAAGATTGAAGAAAGTTTAATTGTCACGTACACACACACACTTTACATGAACGAGCAAGCAAGTCATCTTAAAAAATGAATAAATCCAAAAAATATACGAAAAATATTCAACTTTCCAGTGAAAGTGTGGGTGAGGTGGTGGGAGGGACCAACCACAGGTAAACAGTGTTGTGGCAAACCCGCCTTATAGGTCATATTTGATGGGGAAACACTGAACTCACTGAACAAATGTCACACACACACACACACACACAACACACACGCACACACACACACACGCGCACACGCCCACCACACACACACACACAACACACACACCACACACACACACACACCACACACACACACACAATCATGTCTTCTTGTGCATGTCCCTGCTCAACAAGGTTAGGGGTCCGGACCGGTCAAAGACCATTTAACTGAGGGCCCCTCTGCTATGGAACTACAGATCTGACTGTCTGTCTGCCTCTTCGCCTGTCTCTCTGTCTCTGTCTATCTGTCTGTCTGCACCAATGGTTCCCTGTCTGTCTCGCTCTGTCACTCAACACGGAAGCAGATGCGTATGTCTACATGTACGCAGGTGTTACAGTATATGCAAGAACTGAGACACACACACACACACACACCACACACAGAATCGCTGCCATCCATGATGTGTGTGTGTGTGTGTGTGTGTGTGTGTGTGTGTGTGTGTGTGCGTGTGTGTGATGATCGTGTGGGGGCGGGGGGGGGATGGGGGGACGATCAAGAGCTAAACACTAAAGTAGCAGCTAAAGATCGCGCGAGAGATGTAGCGCGCAGGATCCCGCGCCGCTGGTGACAGCTGCTGCTGTGTATGTTCGTACGCACGCCACACACACACACGCACACACACGCACACACACACACACCACACACACCACGCACACACACATGCACACACACCACTGGCTGCACACGCGAGCGACAATACGCGCCATCCCCACAATCACAATAGGGAGGCGGCGGGGGAGGGAGGGAGGCGGATCAGTCACCGCGGTGCCGCGGAAACATGTGTCCTGTCACAAAAGAGGGTGTCGGCTTCAAAAGGCCTTACAGAGCAGCGCCGTCCATCAGAATCCAGCTCCACCCCCCCGCCCCCCCCTCCCACCACCTCCTCCTCCTCCTCCATCACCTCTCTCACTCCTCCTCCTCCTCCTCACCTCCTCTCTCTCTCTCTTTCATTTCTCTGCACATCTGTATGTCATCCTCTCTCTCTCTCCTCTCTCCTCTCTCTCTCCCTCTCTCTCCTCTCTCTCTCTCTCTCTCTCTCTCTCTCTCCTCGCTCTCTCCTCTCTCTCTCTCTCTCTCTTCTCTCCTCTCTCTCCTCTCTCTCTCTCTCTCTCTCTCTCTCTCTCTCTCTCTCTCTCTCTTTCTCTCCCCTCTCTCTCTCTCTCTCTCTCTCTCTCTCTCTCTCTCCCTCTCTCTCTCTCTCTCCTACTCTCCCTCTCTCTCACTCTCCCCCTCTCCCCCCTCTCTCTTCTCCCCCCCTCTCTCTCTCACTCTCTCTCTCTCTCTCTCTCTCTCACACACACACACACACACACACACACACACACACACACACACACACTTACAGTAATCTGCTCTCTGATTTCTTCCCCCGGGGTCTTGTTTTGTGTTGTGTTGTTGTTGTGGTTGTTGTTGCGTTGTGATGTCATGATTGTGTGACATCACCGCTGATACAACACAACACAACACAACACAACACAACACAATCAAGACAATCAAAGACGGCCTTTTGTCGGGAGTCTCTCTCTCTCTCTCTCTCTCTCTCTCTCTCTCTCTCTCTCTCTCTCTGTCTCTCTCTCTCATCTCCTCTCTCTCTCTCTCTCTCTCTCTCTCTCTCTCTCTCGCCTTTTATATTTTATATTTCTCATGCCTGCTGCTCTTTTTACTGTCAATTCTGTAAATATTGGAAACATTCAGATATTCTGATCCCTCCACTAAGCCACTTTTCATTTCACTGTATATCCTGTATGTGTGTGTGACTAATAACATCTTGAATCTTGTACACCTGTGTCCTCCTTGTTACTGCTATCATGGCATATTTCAGGTCGGTGAAATATATGGTGTCGGTCTGCCATATCGTATGTCTACAGCCGTGGTCCGTCACTGTGGACTGTACCTATTGAGGAAGGCGTTGCCAAACGCATTGAGCTTGCGGAAGGGCTTCTTGGGGTCCACCACCAGGGCGTTGCCGGGGATCACGCCCTCGGTGTCCCCGTGCATCACGGCGATGAAGGAGTCCGTGGTGGGCTCGGGTCCGATCCTCATGCCGGGGAAGTCCTGCTCCAGGAGGTATCTGTAGGCCCGGGAACGAGAGAGAGACACACACACACGTGTGTTAGTCACAAGAAAGAGTGCAGAGCATTCATCACCTGGGAGTTGATTAAATTGTAAATGGATTGCATTTATATTTCACTTTTTCCAAAGTGCTTTACAGTATTGCCTCACATTCACCCATTCATACAACGGCGACGGTGTCATCTATGCTAGGCAACAGCCAGCTGGTCAGGAAGAGTTAGGGTTAGGTGGCGTCTTGCTCAGGGGACACCTCGACACCAGCAACCTTCCAGTTGCCAGACAACCGCTCTGACCTCCTGAGCTTCAGCTACTGATTAGTGGAGGAGCTATCTGCTTGGGTGAAAACAAGGGCTGAAAGGAAAACGTTGCCTACTATCAACCTTATCTCTATCTCTCCGCCATAGGGGGGATATAGCGAGAAAAACACCTGCAGTTGTTTGCAGCAAAGCTCCCCTTCAAGTACTGCTCTAGTTTGAAGAACTTTCATTGCAAAATTCTACATACAAAATACAAGAATACAAGAATTTCCTTCGGGATCAATAAAGTTCTATCTTATTTTATCTTACAAGTATACTCATTTACTTTAAATGGCAAAAGTGAAATAATGTTTCAAGCTCCCGTAAACTTAAATCTCAGATTTTCGTTTACATCTTTATGTTTTAAATGTGCGTATAATAAGAATGAAAGTGAGAGAGCATCCTTCACACGTTGATATTTCCCTCAAAGAATGCCTCAGTAGTTCATTCAGATCATTACCATCCGCATCACTACAATAGTTTTACCTCCACCACTGGCGGGCCGTAATAGAATCACGTTGCGCTGTGTTCACTTGTCTCCTGCAGGCATGTAGCTATTCAAACATACATATAAAACAACGTGAAAACATATTTGAACACGCGTCTGTTTAGTGTTGCAGTCGTGCTTGGTGCAGATAACCCAATCCAAAGACACCCCAGCACATCTTTAGAATTCCAACCAGGTTAAATGTGAGCTCACTTTGGATTAGCAAGTGATTTATTAGCTGAAGAGCTAACCATAAATCCCGACAGCATGGTGTCGTGTGTGTTAAGGGAGCATTAAACTGATACAGATGGGGGGTTTGACTATCCTATATATACATAGGGTCCATAGCGGCTTGTCCTGGGAGCCAACAGTACCTGGTAGTGCTTGTCTCTCTTGCTCTCTCTCTCTGCTTGGTTCTGAATATGTTCTTTATCCTTCGGGGGGTACATTGTGCAAACACAAAGTAAGCATAGTTCCAGGCCTCTATGTATGTATGTATGGATGGATGTATGTATGTGTGTGTGTGAAAGAGAGAGAGTGAAGATATTTGACCTATACAAGTTGTGTCTACGTCAGCCTTTTGCTCAAGATTTATGAACATTCCCATTAATTAAGGCGGTGTTTGAGTAAAAGAAACCCTGTGTTATGATATCAAAGCCCTGTGATGATGTAATTTTTAGCAAGGGTGGGGGGGGGGATCAATAAATGCTGCACGGAAGAAAACAATCCCAAAATAAAGCTTTTTGATCTGCAATAGATGAGGTCCCGTTACGAGAACTGTCCTGGGACAAACCAAAAGGGCAGAGAGACACTCGATACCATTTGACCGGTCAGCAACTGTCATTCAATTTGTCCGTCTGGGACAATTTTTGGTGACCCATCCATCCCGTCCTAGTGTGTGTTTCGTCGTCTCGACAAATCCATCCTTTATTCTTCGACTGATAACAATTTATGGTGGCTTCTTGCTCTTTATCCTGTGTCAGAGAAAAGCAGCGTCGTCATTTATTTTAGCAAGTTCATTCAGAACAAATTCTTATTCCCAATGGCGGCCTGGCAAGGTGGCAACGGTGGCAACACAGACTGGTCAGACAGACAGACAGACAGACAGACAGGCAGACAGACAGACAGACAGATCAGACAGCACAGCAGCACAGATTATGGTGGTACATACACCAACACAAGACACCAGGCAGGCCAATAATAAACAAATCATACAGTACAGCATCACAGGTGACATACGCCAGCACAGCACACCTGACAGAAGTAGCAAGATCACATAGAGCAGCAGCACAGAGCTAAAGAGGAGGAGGACAGAGAACCAGGCTATGACTAGTGGGGATGGACAGAGCAGCTTAAGAGCAGTAGCACAGGTGGTAACAGGAAGGTTGCTGGTTCGATCCCCGGGCTCCGGCGGACGGGGCCTAGCTAAGTGTCGAGGTGTCCCTGAGCAAGACGCCACCTAACCCTAACTGCTCCTGACGTGTTGGTTGTTACCTTGCATGGTTGACACCGCTGTCGGTGTATGAATGGGTGAATGTGAGGCAACTGTAAAGCGGTATATAAATGCAATCCATTTAAATGTACGTGGGGGGTTGTGCATTGCAAAAGGTGTGACATGTAAGGGGGGGAGTGTTTTGTAGACCAGCGTCATCAGCCAGTGCATTTTTTTGGTCTGTTTTTGAGGGGAAGACCAGTTTACAGAGGAGTCTCCACTCTAGGTACGCGCTGACCTTGAGTCAGTCAGTCAGTCAGCCAGCCAGCCAGCCGGCTGGCCGGCCGGTAGTTTGTGCTGAGCCAACGCCGAGCCGAGCCCAGGCAGGGAGAGCCCGCCCTCCCCCTCCCTCTGAGCTGCTCCAGAGTTACTCAGCATTTCAGACATTCTACGGCTTACTGTTACAATCCCGTTGGGGAAGGGCGGGTGATGCATGTGTGTGTGTGTGCGTGTTTGAAAGAGATACAAAAAGAAGAGAGAGAGAGAGAGAGAGAGAGAGAGAGAGAGAGAGAGAGAGAGAGAGAGAGCGATACCACAGAAGTGTTTGCACCAAAAGAGCAGGAAGTAGTGGCCACAAGATCCTGCCTCGTCATTTTCTCAAGGCTTAACTCAATAACTACCTACAGGTCTGTGTGTGTGTGTGTGTGCGTGTGTGTGCGTGTGTGTGTGTGTGTGTGTGTGTACGTGTGTGCATGTATTGGAGGGGCAGGTGATTATTAGAGGTCGACACCCAGCTGTTACCCAGTCACTCTCACTCACACTGCAGTGCTTTCCTCTAATGTAATAAAGGTCCTCTGACACTCTTAGAAACTAGTCTTATTGCGATTTGCTTCTATGGGGATTCGCCATTTGGCTTCTCAAGTGACACATTGTAAAGGACCCACTTATCCTAATGGCAAGTTGTACACAACTTGAATGCTGTGTTTGATATTATAGGCCTAGCAGTTTATGCATTTAATCATTTTTTTATTTTTTTATTTTTCTTATTTTATTTTTTTTTTTTTTTTTTTTTTTTTTATAATGCTAACTGTCACATCAAGTAAGTCTTTGGATTAGACACCAATTACCAATTATTGATTTAATCATAAATAAAAGTGTCAAACGTCCTTAATAGTGTTAATGACATTTTGTTTAGAGAAAAAAAAGAGAAGCTCATATTTCAAAAGGGATTTTATTGTGGTTAAGATAGACAATATTACAAAACTATCCTCAACATTTTAGGTAGAATGTGTAAACAAGGAAAGCATTTTTGTCAAATTTGTTTACATGACAACGACAAATTCTAAAATAATCTTTGTGACAGGAAGAAACTATTTCTTGTATCCATTATGCTTATTTGGCACTGCCACTCACCAAATTCAAGTTTATTGAATTTGAGGATGGTGGATTATGGTTTAGTTGATAAACAAGATATTAATTTGCTTTGATGAAGAAAGGGTTCAGCTCGTTCTTGTTCAGAGCAAATCCACTGTGTGTCTGCTTCAGGAGGCAACTGGAAAGTTATCTTTGGAGAAGGCACAAAACTAGTTGTTGAGCCCAGTAAGTACCAAGTAAACAGATAAGAAATGTTAAATACAAATTAACACTTGGATACAAGATACGAATACAATAGTTAATATCACCTCAAAATGCTAGTTAATATTTGCAGTGAGCTAAAATGTACTATATTTAGTAACATTTCTTGTAGGATAAGAAGATCAATTTGGGCATTATGGCATTGTGTTATTTGTCATATTACAGAAAATAATATTCTAATGAGTTATTGTTGTTGTGTAAATGCTATAGCATTAATACAGTTAAAGTGATAGCCCAAGCTTTAACAGTTCAATATTGCTATACATAGACATTCTGATGGACATACATTTAAACAGTACATTTAGAAATATGAGTGTTAGCAGATGATATGAATATGGACTAACACTTCTAACAGAGTAGTAAAGCGCTGATATTAAAAATGACACAATTCTACATTCATACTGAAAAACATATACTCCATACGTGTTTACGCGAGATGATGGGGAATTGAACTTCCCAAGCTCGGCCATATGCAATGTATAATCAGCAACTATAGCAAGTCTCCTCCTGCGTAACTACCAAACAACCTTAGGAGCACTGTGGTGGCTCTCTTACGGTGCACAACGTTTGCTACAGGACAGGGGTTACACGGATAGAATGGATCTCATGCTATGAGGCGCGATTTAGCTTTCATATGTAAACCACATTGCACACCGTTTCACTGCCACAGCTTGACTAGGATGCAATTCTCCCTTTACTTCAGTTGTGGGTAACATATAAAAACAACACTTGCTTAGAACTCATTTCCACCTTGTATTTCCCCATGATGCGAGTCCCAACGAGGTTATCAACCTTGATCTTACTAGATCTTTTGGATCAGTATTACACGTTGCTGTTCTATTTACTTTGAACAAAGGTGGAACATAGACACAGGTACCGCAGAGCGGCTGGCGCGAGTCATGTTGTGTAAAAGATCAGCTATATTACCACAATATTAATCTAGAGAACAAGGCTTAGACTCTTCTCAACTCCTGCAATGTTACGCGCCATGATGTCTCCATTTAGTCAGTAACTTTTCTATGTGAATAGTTATTGTAGAGAGCTTTTGTGTGTTGACTGGTATACTACTTCCAGAGAAACTAACAACTTTTCCGGACCACCGTTTACATTCTGACGGAGCAGGCTGGTGCAGCAAGAGACTCATATACAATCAAGACTTCAAAACATGCAAGGTGTTATTGTATCTCCTCACCGATACTTTAAAACTAAACCTTCCCACACAGGGAGCGACGCTACCAACTGGTTTGGTTCGAACGATTACTTGTTTGTCTGAGTTATCCGGAGCAAGCCAAATATACAAATTTTTCAAATAGTTTTCTTCTCAACAGAGCCACAATTTTAGAGTTTATTCTATATTTGTGCTCATTGCTCTTTGATTCATAACGTGTTAGTAGAAAAATCAAATCTTTGTTTCCAAAATTTTCGTTGTTTCTAGTAGCGAATGTACATAAGACCATTAACTGTCCAATGAAATTGTTGTAATTTTTGGAAAGGAAAACTATGTATCTGCAGAAAATATGTAATATTGAGGGCAATCCTTAATTAATGTGAGCTACAAACAATAAAATACCCAATTATTAGAACCCCATAGAAGAGATCCCTGCTTTCGCAACTGTTACGTGCATGTGTGCTCTAAAACGCAGGTTTATGAAACCCCCAGGTAAGGATTTGGGTGTGTGTTAGCTAAAACACAGTGTGTTGTGGATGGCTGCAGCAGTGTGTGGGTTGTGCCGAATGTGCTATGGCCAGTTTTTGTGGTGCGAGTTGGTGTGTTATGGATGTGTGAGCGCAGCGTTACTACATTCTACGCAAATTCCTCTCACATATTGTTATAAAACTTAAAACAACGAATAGGCCTACTTTGTGAATTATTATAGACTTATTAACGATTCGTCTACGCCACTTTCAGCAGCCATTTCTTTTGAAATGACCGTTGGAGGTGTTCTATTTGGGTAGCAATTTCCTGGTTTGACATGTCATGTCCATTTCTCTCTCTCTCTCTCTCTCTCTCTCTTCTCTCTCACTGTCTCTCTCTCTCTCTCTTGTATCTCTCTCTCTCTCTCTCTCTCTCTCTCTCTCTCTCTCTGTCTCTGTGTCTCTCTCTCTTCCTTTAGAGAGCTGATGTATTGTCAGCAGCAATCTGTAAGCCCGTCACCGCGGTAAACGGGAGACTGATCATTGTTCTGCGCGATATAAAGCTGTGGTGATGATTGTGGTGATTGTGCCTCACATTACAATCGTTGTGAGGAGGGGGGGGGGGACGGGGGACGGGGGACGGGGGGGGGGGCTCATTGTCAACCTGTGGACCTTCCAGGGAAGTTAAACCGTCTCCTTAACTAGATCTGTGTGTGTGAATGCGTTCAATCTCCCCGCTCTATTATTCTGTGAATACGATAAACACACACACACACACACACACACACACACACACACACACACACACACTGTAGCACGTACGCACACACACACACACACACACACACACAAGGCCACAATTAGGCCTACGGCTTCGGTGTCGTCTCCGCAAGAATCACTGTAATCACATTCCTGCACTGGGGAGACGGAGGTGGTCTCTCTCTCTCTCTCTCTCTCTCTCTCTCCCTATCTCTCTCTCTCTATCTTTCTCTCTCTCTCTCGTGCGCTCTCTCCAAACCTCTCTCTCTCACTCTCTCTCTCTCCCTATCTCCATCTCCATTGCCCTCTCTCTCTCTCTCTCTCTCTCTCTCTCTCTCCATCTCCCTCTCTCACTCTCTCTCTCCCAAACTCTCTCTCTCTCTCACTCTCTCGCTCTCTTCCACCTCTCTCTCCCTCTCTCTCTACATCTCCCTCTCGCCCTCTCTCTCTACATCTCCCTCCATCTCTCTCTGTCTCTCTCTCCTTCTAATTGTTTGGCCGTTCCTCTGTTTAGGAGCTAATTTCCCTAGCCACACACGGCCGCCAACCTGCACACACACCCTGCGTCCTACGCACATAAATACAAATTCACTTATATACACACACATTCTCCCATGAATACTAATATGTTCCTCTGTATATACTTGCCACGTATGCGAGTATAACACACACACACACATTGACATGCTTCGGAGAGAACACACACACACATACTGAAACATGGTGACACACACACATACACACACACACACACACACACACACAGCACACACACACATGAACACACAGACGGTCACAACAATGTCGTGATTGTCTTTGAACTCTAGACATTTAGGCGGTTAAAAGATTTGAGCGAAAGAACATCGAATATACTGCAGAATTATATCTTAGAATGTAGAATGCACGGCTGCATTCACAGTAGAGAGAAGAAAACCTGTGTGTGCGTGTGTGTGTGTGTCTGTGTCGTGTCCGTGTGTCTGTGTCGTGTCCGTGTGTCTGTGTGTGTGTGTGTGTCTGCGTTTGTGTGCGTGTGTGGGCTGCTTTCCAACAGAAACTACTTATGTGATGGGCCTGGCTGCCAAATGGTCCTTAATTATAAGTATCAATAATAAAGTCTTAAAGTCTTAACTCTTAAAGTGTGAGTCCACCCGACCCCAAATAGGCCCAGAGAGCGTTGGCCTGACCATAACATTTAAAATATGACAACAGCAGAACTTAACTTCTTTTTACGTAGAGAAGTAAGCTGTGCACACCTCCATCCCATAATAATATTGTATTTCAAAGCGTTTCTATATTAAGGTGCCAACACCTTTACCCGTCTAACTAATACACCGCTTCAAGAATTGGTCAAGACCACCATGGGCGGGTAATCGAACAGGAACACATACGTTTTATTCTGTTTTCATTATTGAATTTTAATTGAAAATTCTAATTAGCTGCAAGTTACTGAAACAAATACAAATCAGATTATTTGATGTTTTATTCATTATTTCATGTTATTATTTTATGTTATTATTTTCTTCAGTGCGCCATTGCTTTATATATATTACTAAATATGTAGAAAATATGAACAAGCTTATTTGTCATTTTTTTTTTTATCCTGGGAGTCTGAAGACAATTTGAAGGACGGTCAGAAGAAACGGTCCTTTGACAGCGAGCGCCGCAGTTCCCCCTTTCGGCCGCTAGATGTCAGCAATGGACCGCTCTAGACATGCGCGTTGCGGGCACGTTGCTTCATCTTGTGTTTGCTTTATCCACCAGCATCCATGTCACGGTTCCCAGAATAATATCAAAGTCAACTACAAAACATTTTTAATAATTCTTAACACTTCCAACAAAAATAGTATTGTAAGTAAAAAAGAAAAAAGCCACACGCTGCGGATTTTGGTCAGCGTTCAGCACAGACGTTGGGGTTAAATATCAGAAAGTAGCGCTCACATCATATTATTATTATTATTCATCTGTGGGGTTTATTTTCTGGGATAATTATGATGTTTTTTTAATCCCGATTGAAATTCGGACACTTTGTATTTATCACGGCGCTCCGAGCTGCGCGTCATTAAATACACAAAAACACACTAAAACAAATGGCCTACATATTAATATGGGGAATATGAAATATGAAACTGCAACATCTGCCTCCTTTGGCGTTCACAGCGGGGAAAACATGTGTTTATTCACCTCACAATTATCTGCAATTCCATTCCATCCAATGTCCCCGATTTGTTTTTACATTTCTTGAAGCACATTGAGGTGATGTTAAATTGTGAGAAATATTGCAAGAATTTTTTTTTCTAATTTGTATTTTTCGTATTCGGAGATCGGACCCTTTAATTCAGGCAAATTCTGGATTAACACGTGACAGGAACGACACCGATCAATCACATGGGCACGATATCTTGTGCCGCTCAACAAATAGGCCTTTTGAGAAATACGTTTACTGACACAGAAACGACATTTCTATTGCGTTACTTGAAAAAAAATTGCCCCGGAAAATACGAAACAGTAATTCCAGGCGATGCTACGGATGTCCAAACTTTCTACGACTACATACTGTATCCATCGAGCCCAGTCTGATTGGACACACTGACTGACTTCTGATCGCTGTGATGTTTTGTTGGCTGTTTTTGTTGTTTGTGATGAAAAGCGGCTGCTTTTAAAAAGAGAGACCTTTGGGTGGGAGGAAGGGGAGGAAGGGGAGGAAGAGGAGGAGGAGGAGGAGAGAGGAGGAGAGAGGAGGAGGAGGACGGACTATTGTCGGAGAGCTCGGATCACAAGAAAGAGATGATCTCACCTTCTGGGTGACCGCGGACACACACACACACACGTACACACACGTGAATGAATGCGCATCGTGGGTACATTCAATGTGCAGGGAAGGGATGTGTGTGTGTGTGTGTGTGAGAGAGGTGTGAGGGTCTTTTTTAAACACTCAAATGGGTCTCATCTGAAATAATGAACACGTCCTTGAGAAAAAAACAAAGGGACGCAACAAAGAGATATGCCTCCTCCTCCTCCTCATCATCATCCTCCTCCTCCTCATCCTCATCCTCCTCCTCCTCATCCTCCTCCTCATCCTCTCCTCCTCCTGTTAGATGGAGAATCATATTGTCTTCAAGTCCGAACGCATGCGAACTCTGCAATGCAGTTTGTGAATCATCTGTACATGTACTACATAAACACACACATCACAACACGGCACCACACACACACACACACACACATACACACACACACACACACACAATAACACTACACACACCACACACACACACTTAGTTTGCTCTATACCACATTGTTGTATAGATTCAAGATTCAAGATTCTAGATTTCTTTCTTGCCATATGTAACAAGTACAATGGAATGCTTACTCCCCATTCACTCCTGTAGTATTCTTCTAAATATGAATTCTAAAACAACTCTAAACAATTAGTAATAGTACCTAGTAAGTACAGTAAAAAGTTTTCTTCTGAACAGTATTCTTAAACATAAATACACAAACAATTTCTGAACAATTAGCAATATAGTACCTAATAAGTACGGTAAAAAGTAAAAGGTGACAAGTAAAGTAGTAATACTCTGGCTGTTGGTGCAAAAATGTAGTAAAAGTGCAGTACAGTAATATTCTTATACTAGCATAACATTGGTAACGAGTAGATAGTAGAGCTAGAGCAGACCTATAGGTACACAAGATCCATCACCAGCACAACACTACAGCCAACGACAATGGATACAGTAGAGAAGACCTTACAAGATAGACGTGTGTGATAGGTGAGGAAGATGGTGGCTTTTGACACACTCTTCCTCTCTCTCTCTCTCTCTCTCTCTCTCTCTCTCTCTCTCTCCAAGTCACAAAGGCCTCTCTCGCTCCGTAATAATAGCTTTCCAACATTGTCTCTTAAGCCGGCGAGTTTCTATTAAATCTCACTGTGTGTCATTACAGTTCATATTCTTAATTATGCCGCAAATGTTCCCAAGGGAACAGTGCAGGGGCCACTTCTCCACAATCTGTCCATATGGCACTTAATTAAAAGTTCTTCTTAAGAATAAATTGCATTCAATTCAATTAAAACTGTAATGCTAAACCCAAATAATGGGCATAACCGTCTTCAACACACCACATAACGCACACGCACAGGCACACGACACACACACCACACCGCCCTTCTCTCTTCTCTCTCTCTCCTCTCTCTCTCTCTCTAGCGCGATCTCTCCCTGTGTCTCTCGCTCGCTGTTCTCATTTTGCACTGTTTGCAATGTGTGTGTGTGTGTGTGTGTGTGGGGGGGGGTCCAGTCTCTCTCTCTCGCTCTCTCTCTCTTCTCTCTCTTCTCTCTCTCTCTCTCTCCTCTCTCTCTCTCTCTCTGGTGAAGCAGCAGCCCCCTAGTCGTGGAGAATATGCAAAAATCAAATATCTCCGCAGCCTCCTACGTGCGCGCCGCCCGAGGCCCGGAGCGCAGCGCAGCACACACAGAGAAGACACACTCCTCGCTATTTCTGGAAGATTCTCTTGGAAATTCGCAGCGTGACCAATGAACCGTCGGAGTTCCCAGTTCTTATTTATCTGCGGGAAACAGGGGCTCTCCATTGGGTGTGAAGAATAAAGGAATTATACATAGCGAGGGGGGGAAAAAATAACGCAACGCAACGACTTGGAGGGTAAATGGTAATAAATAGAGAGCGAGCGAGAGAGAGAGAGGAGAGAGAGTGTGTGTGTGTGGTACGTGTGTGTGTGTGTGTGTGTGTGTGTGTACGGTGTGTGTGTGTGTGCAGGGTGTCGGAGGGCGTTTTTGTGTGGGAATTTCCTGATCGCTCCGTGATGGTTGGGATGTAAAACCATAACAAGACAAACAAAACTCTTTCTCTTTAATGTCAGAGGAGCGCGGCCCACAAACACAGTCCCACACACGGATGATGATGAATTAAACGAGAGCTAATATTTATTTTAGGCAATATACAAATTATTATTTTCATCATTTGTTCCCGCTCTGGTTTACCATACTCCTTGGCTGATTCAATTCATCGGATTTTTAGGAAAGACTCACTTTTACCATTTTACCGTTGTGTATATTTATTCATTTAAACCTGAAATATTTCGGATTTTGTCTTTGATTCATTTTTAATATGTTGTGTTGCAACCCGTTTGTCGACTTGCATGACTGCAGGCCGACGCCGAATCTCTTCAAGACCAATATATCGTAAAAATAAAAAGTCATTGAT
This sequence comes from Coryphaenoides rupestris, assembly GCA_002895965.2. Taxonomy (NCBI): domain Eukaryota; kingdom Metazoa; phylum Chordata; class Actinopteri; order Gadiformes; family Macrouridae; genus Coryphaenoides; species Coryphaenoides rupestris. The sequence continues at coordinate 10,570 of PIJE02001937.1, read as the reverse complement.
TCGTTCAGATGACTTACACAGGGCAGGGTTGCCAATCATGTGCACGACGGTTTACCGCGTTTACTTCAAAATCTCACGACCGTAACTTCTTTTTCGAAAAACTGTCAATCATACGCCCGACCAATTAACAAGCGATTAACCAATTTCCCTGAAAGTAAACAGTCGGCGGCGGGGTCCTCACGCGTCGGCCAATCAAATCGCTTCCCTCCAAAAACGTGGCGGGAATAATTACCGTGAGTGGCTTTTAGCCCGAACTGAAGGACTGAATAGCGACGAGTAAATTACGGAAGAAACGCACTTTGTCTTTGTAGAAGATGTATGACGTCAATGATACAATGATCTGACATCATTAAGGGGATGGATTCGCTCATTATCAATAACACACACACACGACACACACACACACACACACACACTGTACAGGCATACATTAGTAGGCTATAGTCGTGAGATTTTGTTGCATGATAGTAACAATCTTAGAGCTTAGAAGCTTATTAATTCTCATTTTAAATGTGATTTCAAGTGTAAATATATGGGAATGGATACATTGATTTTCACATTAGATTGAAGTGATATTTTATTACTATTTTTGGCGGTTTTCTCCCGATCGTAACGTACCTTGATTGGCATTGTTCTGCCTCGATGTACTTAACTATACATACATATATGAATCATGCATCTTTATTTTGTGATCATGCAAAAAACACGGCAGGTTAATGTTAAAGTGTTTGAATGACACCGAGTGGAAGGACAGAGCATTATTAAATAGGTTTTAAATGTGACTCCATGCAGTATTACTGGAACTCAACTGTATCTGGACCAGCAAAACAACACAGCAACCTCATAATAGCAGTTTTATACATAACATATATATATATATATATATACTGTATGTTGTTACATTACGGTCATATGACGAAGGTTATGTTTTCTTGTTTCTAGTTTCTGACTTGATTGTTTTATTTTGAAAATCCTCAAATCTTCCTGCCTTTTACTGTGGAAAAGCACGGGAAGCTTCGCGCTGTTGGAACCGTCGCGTGCTTCGGTCGAGTGAACATTTTTTTGGGGATAAAACTCTAAAAAGCTGTTATTCCTCCTTGTGGACAGAAACTTGTTTTCAGTAAAAAGAAAAAAGATAAACTGCTGTAGTGTGAGTCTTGCTTTTGAGTCCACTGTCTGTTGGCAACACTTTCAAAAAAAGAAATATATATATATATATAAATATTATATATAATATATATATATACACACAATCTGACAGTCACATAAGTACAGTACCAGAGACCCAGATCGCATCGCGATCCAGACTTCCAGACATCCAGACATCCAGCTTCCAGAGACCCAGAGACCCAGAGACCCAGAGACCCAGAGCTCCAGAGATCCAGACATTCCAGACATTCCAGAGACCAGAGACCCAGAGCTCCAGAGCTCCAGAGATCCAGACATCCAGACATCCAGACATCCAGACATCCAGAGACCCAGAGACCCAGAGCTCCAGAGATCCAGACATCCAGAGACCCAGAGACCCAGAGCTCCAGAGCTCCAGAGATCCAGAGATCCAGACATCCAGACATCCAGACATCCAGACATCCAGAGACCCAGAGACCCAGAGACCCAGAGCTCCAGAGACCCAGACACCCAGACACCCAGACATCCAGACATCCAGAGACCCAGAGACCCAGAGACCCAGAGCTCCAGAGATCCAGACATCCAGAGACCCAGAGCTCCAGAGCTCCAGAGCTCCAGAGATCCAGAGATCCAGACATCCAGACATCCAGACATCCAGAGACCCAGAGACCCAGAGCTCCAGAGCTCCAGAGATCCAGAGCTCCAGAGATCCAGACATCCAGAGACCCAGAGACCCAGAGACCCAGAGCTCCAGAGATCCAGACATCCAGACATCCAGACATCCAGACATCCAGAGACCCAGAGACCCAGAGACCCAGAGCTCCAGAGATCCAGACATCCAGAGACCCAGAGACCCAGAGCTCCAGAGCTCCAGAGATCCAGAGATCCAGACATCCAGACATCCAGACATCCAGAGACCCAGAGACCCAGAGCTCCAGAGCTCCAGAGATCCAGAGCTCCAGAGATCCAGACATCCAGACATCCAGACATCCAGAGACCCAGAGACCCAGAGACCCAGACATCCAGACACCCAGAGCTCCAGACACCCAGACACCCAGACCTCCAGAGCTCCGGACATCCAGACATCCAGACATCCAGGGGCACCGGCTCTCCCCTATACTTACCCGAGGTGGGGGACTCCCGAGGCGGGGGACTCACTCCCGGGGCGGACCCCACCACCTCATATATGTAGCCGTGGACTTACTTAAGCGGTAGACTCAATAAGTTGTACCCGTGAAATGACACTCATTTACGGGGTGCACTCATATATGTAGCCGTGGACTTACTTAAGCGGTAGACTCAATAAGTTGTACCCGTGAAATGACACTCATTTACGGGGTGCACTCATATATGTAGCCGTGGACTTACTTAAGCGGTAGACTCAATAAGTTGTACCCGTGAAATGACACTCATTTACGGGGTGCACTCATATATGTAGCCGTGGACTTACTTAAGCGGTAGACTCAATAAGTTGTACCCGTGAAATGACACTCATTTACGGGGTGCACTCATATATGTAGCCGTGGACTTACTTAAGCGGTAGACTCAATAAGTTGTACCCGTGAAATGACACTCATTTACGGGGTGCACTCATATATGTAGCCGTGGACTTACTTAAGCGGTAGACTCAATAAGTTGTACCCGTGAAATGACACTCATTTACGGGGTGCACTCATATATGTAGCCGTGGACTTACTTAAGCGGTAGACTCAATAAGTTGTACCCGTGAAATGACACTCATTTACGGGGTGCACTCATATATGTAGCCGGGGTGGCCGAGTGGTAATCACACGACGCCCACACACGGACACACACGGACACACACAGACCCCCAGAGCTCCAGAGCTCCAGAGCTCCAGACATACAGACCTCCAGACATCCAGACATCCAGACAACCAGAGATCCAGACATCCAGAGACCCAGAGACCCAGACACCCAGACACCCAGACATCCAGAGCTCCAGAGCTCCAGACATCCAGACATCCAGACATCCAGAGACCCAGAGACCCAGAGCTCCAGAGATCCAGAGATCCAGAGCTCCAGACATCCAGAGACCCAGAGACCCAGAGCTCCAGAGATCCAGAGATCCAGACATCCAGAGATCCAGACATCCAGAGATCCAGACATCCAGAGACCCAGACATCCAGAGCTCCAGACATCCAGAGACCCAGAGACCCAGACATCCAGAGATCCAGACATCCAGACATCCAGACATCCAGAGACCCAGAGACCCAGAGACCCAGAGACCCAGAGCTCCAGAGATCCAGACATCCAGACATCCAGAGACCCAGAGACCCAGAGACCCAGAGCTCCAGAGATCCAGACATCCAGACATCCAGACATCCAGACATCCAGACCAGAGACCCAGAGACCCAGAGCTCCAGAGATCCAGACATCCAGAGACCCAGAGACCCAGAGCTCCAGAGCTCCAGAGATCCAGAGATCCAGACATCCAGACATCCAGACATCCAGACATCCAGAGACCCAGAGACCCAGAGACCCAGAGCTCCAGAGACCAAGACACCCAGACACCCAGACATCCAGACATCCAGAGACCCAGAGACCCAGAGACCCAGAGCTCCAGAGATCCAGACATCCAGAGACCCAGAGCTCCAGAGCTCCAGAGCTCCAGAGATCCAGAGATCCAGACATCCAGACATCCAGACATCCAGAGACCCAGAGACCCAGAGCTCCAGAGCTCCAGAGATCCAGAGCTCCAGAGATCCAGACTCAATAAGTTGTACCCGTGAAATGACACTCATTTACGGGGTGCACTCATATATGTAGCCGTGGACTTACTTAAGCGGTAGACTCAATAAGTTGTACCCGTGAAATGACACTCATTTACGGGGTGCACTCATATATGTAGCCGTGGACTTACTTAAGCGGTAGACTCAATAAGTTGTACCCGTGAAATGACACTCATTTACGGGGTGCACTCATATATGTAGCCGTGGACTTACTTAAGCGGTAGACTCAATAAGTTGTACCCGTGAAATGACACTCATTTACGGGGTGCACTCATATATGTAGCCGGGGTGGCCGAGTGGTAATCACACGACGCCCACACACGGACACACACGGACACACACAGACCCCCAGAGCTCCAGAGCTCCAGAGCTCCAGACATACAGACCTCCAGACATCCAGACATCCAGACATCCAGAGATCCAGACATCCAGAGACCCAGAGACCCAGAGCTCCAGAGCTCCAGAGATCCAGAGCCTCCAGACATCCAGAGATCCAGACATCCAGAGATCCAGACATCCAGAGACCCAGACATCCAGAGCTCCAGACATCCAGAGACCCAGAGACCCAGACATCCAGAGATCCAGACATCCAGACATCCAGACATCCAGAGACCCAGAGACCCAGAGACCCAGAGACCCAGAGCTCCAGAGATCCAGACATCCAGACATCCAGAGACCCAGAGACCCAGAGACCCAGAGCAGACCCAGACTCAGACATCCAAGACATCCAGAATCAGACATCCCAGCAGACCCAGAGACCCAGAGCTCCAGAGACAGACGATCCAGACCCAGAGACCACAACCAGGAGACCAGAGCTCCACGAGTCCAGAGATCCAGACATCCAGACATCTCACAGAGAATCCATCAGAGATCCAGACATCCGACTCCAGACGATTCCAAGATCACCAGATCCAGACAGAGATCCACGACCAGACAGACATCCAGACACCATCCAGACATCCAGAACACCCAGAGACCCAGCAGAGCCCAGAGCTCCAGAGAGCTCCAGGACCCAGACCAGACCAGAGCTCAGACATCCAGACATCCAGACATCCAGAGCTCCAGAGCTCCAGACCTCCAGACATCCAGAGCTCCAGAGCTCCAGACCTCCAGACATCCAGACATCCAGACATCCAGACATCCAGAGCTCCAGAGCTCCAGAGCTCCAGACATCCAGACATCCAGAGACCCAGAGCCTCCAGAGCCCCAGAGCTCCAGAGCTCCAGACATCCAGAGACATCCAGAGACCCAGAGCTCCAGAGCTCCAGAGCTCCAGAGATCCAGACATCCAGACATCCAGACATCCAGACATCCAGACATCCAGAGACCCAGAGACCCGGCAGAGACCCCAGAGCTCCAGAGATCCAGACATCCAGTAGAACCGGCCAGAGACCCAGAGCTCAGAAGCTCAATCAGACATCCAGACATCGGCAGACAATGCCAGACAATCCAGAGACCCAGAGACCCAGAGCTCCAGAGCTCCAGAGATCCAGAGCTCCAGAGATCCAGACATCCAGACATCCAGACATCCAGAGACCCAGAGACAGACCCAGAGACCCAGACATCCAGACACCCAGACACTCCAGACATCCAGACATCCAGACATCCAGACATCCAGAGACCCAGAGACCCAGAGCTCCAGAGATCCAGACATCCACTGTCTCTCTCTATCTCTCTCTCTCTCTCTCTCTCTCTCTCACTCTCGCTCTCGCTCTCTCTCTCTCGCACACATATTGTCCATCTCACTCTCTCTCTCTCACACACACTCCAGGGGCACCGGCTCTCCCCTATACTTACCCGAGGTGGGGGACTCCCGAGGAGGGGGGACTCACTCCCGGAGGCGGAACCCCCACCGACCTCATATGACTGTAGCCGTGGACTTACTTAAGGCGGTAGAGACTCACTCAATATGGGTTGTAACGTCCGTATGAAATGACACTGCATTTACGGGGTTACTCATGATAGTGTAGCGCGTGGAACTTACTTTTAAGTGCGGGTAGAGTACTCAATAAGTTTGTACCCGTGTGAAATGACACTCATTTACGGGGTGCACTCATATATGTAAGCCGTGGACTTACTTAAGCGGTTAGACTCAATAAGTTGTACCCGTGAAATGACACTCATTTACGGGGTGCACTCAATATATGTTAGCCGTGGACTTTACTTAAGAGGTAGATCTCAATAAGTTCTGTAACCCGTGAAATGAACACCAATTTAACGGGGTCACTCAATTATGTAAGCCGTGGACGTTACTTAACGGTAAGACTAATAAGTTGTACCCGTGAAATGACACTCATTTACGGGGTGCACTCATATATGTAGCCGTGGACGTTGTACTTAAGCGGAAGACTCAATAAGTTGTACCCTAATACACACACGAACACACACACACACGAACACACACACGCACACACACTCGCCACCAGATGAGCGTTTTGTCCGAGCGCCTCTTTTGTGGCGGCGAGCCCGTCCTCGGAGCCGAGAACAAGCCAAGGTCAGACATCTTTAATCATTACCTCCTTCCTTCTGAGCGCCTCCCTGCTCTCCGATTGGTCGATGGCCGGGCTCGCGCGCTAGCCACTTCCCCCCCCCCCCCCCCACCTCCCCGAGCGTAGCCGTCGCCGCGGTAATTGTTTGATTGACACACGGAGACCAATGTTCCATCCGCCGCCGAGTGTGTGTGTGTGTGTGTGTGGGTGGGAGTTTTTAACGGCAACGCCATGTGACCCCCGAACCCTCCATCTCTCTCTCTCTCTCTCTCTCTCTCTCTCTCTCTCTCTCTCTCTCTCTCTCCTCTCTCTTTGTCTCTCTCTGTCTCTTTGTGTGTCTCTCTCTCTCTATCTCTATCTCTCTCTCTCTCTCTCTCTCTCTCTCTCTCTCTCCCCCCCCCCCCTCTCTCTCTCTCTCGCTCCCCTCCCATACCTCCCCTGTTTCATCCCACCCCTGTCAGAGGAGCTGGGGGCTGAGAGGAGTGGTCTGGGGGGAACAGGCCCGGGTGGCGTCCTTGCTGCGGCCCAGTTTAGCCTCTCGTTCTGGGTCACGGCACCTGGGCATAGCTGCCCCCCCCGCCCCTGGAGGCCTGGCGGACCAACTGTCAGACACACACACACACACACACACACACACACACACACACACACACAACCAGGACAATTCTATATTAAACAACAGAGATAAAGCAACCATGACAATATAATTTTAGGCGGCATTTTTAGCGTGAGCACTAAACATATTTATTTTACAGCGACCCAGCGGTGTCACCACGTTCTCAATAAAACGAATCTGAATTATGCAGATAATCATATAATTATTATATTTCTTACATCAGCAACAGCTCCAGGCTTTGGAGTTTTACAGTTTAGTAAAGAAGCTTTGGAAAAACAAGAATTCTTAATGAATCTATCTGAGTAATAATTATAATTATGCAAATAAATAAATATGTATACATTCACGTCTCATAATAATCTATATTATAAATATCTATAGATATATATAAACACATTGACATGCTAGAAAATTCAGAACAAACAAACTAATAAATAACGACTAAAATATATTCAATTAAATGTTAAATTAAACTAACATTTATGAGTAACATCCCTATAGATTATTGGTGACATGCTTCTGAATGCACCGCAAGCCACAGGATGAATATTTAAAATAGTAAAATAAATAAATAAAAGGTGTTCTATTTTAAATACATTTTAAATACTGTGAATTATTCTGGTTGTACGTCGCTGAGCTTTCCCTGCAGAACAGGGAAATTCCTGGAAAGTGGAAGAAAGTAATTGTATGTGTGGTTTTAAGTTCACTCTGTGTGTGTGTGTGTGTGTGTGTGTGTGTGTGTGTGTGTGTGTGTGTGTCTTAAATAGTCACGAATTAATCGGAACAAACAAGAGACGGATTCCGGAACATTTTCTGTCGATGACTACAGTCACACACACACACACACACACACGCATGCACACACACGCACACACACACACGCAAACACACACACACACACACGCAAACACACACATACACGTATTCTTCTTGTCTCATTGGCAAGCTGGTGTCCCATCTGCTCTCCAGAGGATGGAGAGACAGATAGTTGTCATTGTGGAACATCACTTCACTCTCTCTCTCTCTCTCTCTCTCTCTCTCTCTCTCTCTCTATTTTTCCAACTTCTTCTCTCCCTCCATTCCTCTCTCTCTTGTCGTTCTCTGTCCCTATCTCTATATCCCTCTTTCTCACTCTGCTTTCATATCGTTCTATCCTCCTCTCTCTCTCTCTCTCTCTCTCTCTCTCTCTCTCTCTCGCTCTCTCTCTCTCACACACAGACACACACACACACACACACACACACACACACACACAGACAGACAGACACACAGACACACACACACACACACACCACACACACACACACACACACACACACACACACACATCCTCAGTAAAACTCTATTTCTCCGTATTTAAAGGGCTGGAGAGATTAACATCACGCTTAGACACATGACAACTGTGCGTGTGTGTGTGTGTGTGTGTGTGTGTCCTAGCTCTAATATCTCCACATCCTATATTGTTATTGATATCTCCCCTTCCCCCCCCCCCCCCAAGCCCCTCCCTCCGTCCCGTGTCACACATCAGGATTAGTGTTAAAGTGTTGGGTTTAAAATCGCCCCCTATGGCCCCTGTCAGATTAACCACCACCACCACCCACCCACCCACCACAACCACCACCACCACACCCACCACCCCAGACACCGCCGGCAGCACCACCACCACCACCACCATCATCCACCCTCCGGGACACCACCTCTTCCCTAAAACCCCTCCACCATCTCCCCCACGTGTGGTGATGGAGGAAGTACTTATAGAGCACTTATACATTCAGTACTCAAGTCGAAGGAACAAGTGTACATTGTGGTATAGTACTCTGGTGGACGTGGACACACACACACACACACACACACACAGTCTGATGGTCCTTTTTTTAAGCAAACATAAAAAAAAAATGTGTTTTATATGATGACAATTTATAGTGCAGCTTATTATAGAATATTTAAGACAAACTACAGAATGAATGCCTCGTATGTGGAAAGGCTGTCGTCCAAATAATAGTTGAATCAAGTCGAAAGGTTAAAAGTTTGTACGAAACACACGTACAAATACCCATTGAATCTCAAGTCAATAAGTAATATAGATAAATATATACAGTATATGGTGGGGAGTGTGTTCTCTCTGGAACCTTTTAGATTTGCGCGCCAAAGTCTCCTTTAACTTAACCGTACAAACTGTGACGTCCTTATTAACAGTGGACTGAAAGGCTCTCTTTGTCCGTCTGTCTGTCTGTCTGTTTTCTTTCCTTTCCTTCCTCCGCTCGTTTTCCTTCCGTCAATCTCTCCGCCGCCGCCGCCGCCGCCGCCCCGCCGTCTCTCCAGACTTCCCTCAGAGTTCCCGTTCTTTCTGCGGTCGCGTCGCGCTGCGGTGTCCGTTTCTGTTTCTCTGGCCGCCGCCGCGCCGCGGGTTAAGCCCCTCCTCTCTTGTACGCCTTCCTCGCCCCTTCTCTCTCTCTCTCTCTCTCTCTCTCTCTCTCTCTCTCTCTCTGACTGACAGACTTGCTCCTCTGGCATCTGTTTGGCTGCTCGCTGGGTTTGTCCTCCGTGTGATCATCGCCTCCTCCTCCACCTCCTCCAGCTTCCCTCCTCCTGCTTCCTCCTCCTCATCCATCTCCTTCTCCTCCTACTCTTCCTCCTCCTCCACCTTCTCCAGCTTCTCCCGTTCTCTTCTTCTCCTCCTCCTCCTCCTCTTCCACCTCCTCCTCCCCTCCTCCTCCTCCTCCTCTCCACCTCCTCCCTCTCCCTTCCTCCTTCTCCTCCTCCACCTCCTCCAGCTTCCACCTCCTCCTCTTCCGCCTCCTCCTCCTCCCTCCTCCTCATCCCCCTCCTCCACCTCCTCTTCTTCCTCCTCCATCTCCTCCTCCATCTCTTCCTCCTCCCCCTCCTCTTCCTCCTCACTTCATCTCTCCACTTTTCTTCTTCTTCTTCTTCTTCTTCTTCTTCTTTAGCGCTGCATGTGAGAGGGAGAGAGAAATGGAGAGAGAGAGAGAGAGAGAGAGAGAGAGAGAGAGAGAGAGAGAGAGAGAGAGAGAGAGAGAGAGAGAGAGAGAGAGATGGAGAGAGAGGAGAGAGAGAGAGAGAGAGAGAGCCTGGCACCCAGCAGGCCTGACATTTGGACTCTGGTAATTAGGGAAGTGTCAGATTCCGTCCCGCCAAATTGCGACAAAATCATTATTCTCTCGACGGCAAAACCGACTTTCCCCCGCGAACCGAACTCCCTCCCCCCACCCCCCCACCCCCCCAAACCGCTTAAAGCACGTTTTTTCGCTTCTTTAAGTCTTTAATTCCTTCCCGCCTCCCCCCCCCTCAGTCCTCCCTCCCCACCCGACACACACATACCCTCCCCCTCCCCCCTGCCGCCACCCCCCATCGTAAATATCGCCGCCAAAATTGCATTACAGTTTTGCGCTTGCCTCTCTCTTAATTGCTTGCCCTCCGAACACAATCTGCTTTGGCAATACATAATATGGTGTGTGTGTGTGTGTGTGTGTGTGTGTGTGTGTGTGTGTGTGTGTGTGTGTGTGTGTGTGTGTTGACAGTGTACAGACGTGTCCTTCCTTTAACTGTGTTTGCTGGTACGAGCGCTA
>PIJE02001936.1:12664-92764 GCA_002895965.2 Coryphaenoides rupestris | reverse complement strand
GTCGGTGTCCGTCTTCTGACTCACAGGGAGGATGAAGGCGTTGACGTTGGGGTCCTGGATGACGTGGACGGTCCAGGGTGTGGAGGAGACCTCTGGGATGTCCTTGTTGCGCTCGGCCAGGTGCTGCACCACCCGCTCCACTAACTGATGCCGCGGGTCGGACGCCGGGACCAGCTGCTCCGCAAACTGCTCCAAGTGCTAGAGGAGGGGTCCACCCGGGCAGGCGGGCACGCACGCACAAACACACACAGACATACACACACAAAGAAAAGTTAGAAAACCAAAAAAGGAGAATCATAATCCCTTAATCCCTCACCAGAGCCTCATCTGTTCATTTGCACTACAAAAATGGGAAAATGGTTCAATGGAAAAAAAATATATGGGCATTAAAGGTACTATATGTAAGAATCAGAAGTGCATTCTGAGTTAGTTCTAATCATAATGTTAGTTCTAATCATAATGAAACCTTGTACACATACATATTTTTATTATCCACGCTTACATGTCCCTTCGTTCCTTTTCCCCGCGAAATCCGATCCGATTCAAATAAAAGAGAAATCAGCCCAAAAGCTGTTCTACCCAACAGAGAGAGTGGGGGAAGCTCTCATGTTTTTAACTTCAACCACAACCTGCTCATTAAGTCCCTGAACAGATTGATTCTTACATACAGCACCTTTAAATAAAAAGATCCCCACATTCTGTTGTTTTTGCTGCCATTGCACATATAAAAATAAAGGGCTGGCCCCAAATAATGGTAAATGGATTGCATTTATATAGAACTTTTATCCAAAGCACTTTACAGTTGCCAATCAATTATTACTATTTATTCATATATTTACAGCCATGTAAATATATATACAAATATATACAAATATTTGATATTATACAAATACAAATATACAAATAGATTCCTCCGGAAAATATTAGATTTTTTCAGTAGGCCTATATCAACATAATCGCGAAAAAAACTAAATTACCACACTATGACATTACTTTAATGCATTGGATTAGGAGAATGAGCAACCCTGTTGCTCAACATGATCTCCCTGGCTCTCGAGTCAACCCACAAGTTTCCCCATCACCCCTCCCACACTCTCACCGCCTCTGACAACACTGCGGCCAACTCCATGTAGTTCTCCCGGCTGAACACCAAGAGGCGCGTTCGCCCCGTCACGGGGGACTCGTCCAGGTGGGTCAGGAGGAAGATGATGGCGATCGCCGTGGTGACCGCGGCGATGGCTGCCAGTAGCCAGCGGCTCCGCCACGCCGCCTCACGCGCGAGTTGTCGTCGGTTGGGCGGCAGGGCCACCCACCACTTCCTGATGCTCCTGCAACACAGGAACACACAGAGCAGCGCTGAAGTTGATCGCCCTTAAGTGATAATGACTGAGGTGCATTATCATACGAACACCAGAATACACACGTATAGCATTTCTCTACATTACAACTATTCATTCATGCTTCATTATTGAGGGCCCTTTCATGAACCAAAAGGATCTATTTAATACAGTTTCAATTGAATTCTGATGACAAAAATGGCCTAAGCTTGTGAAAGCTTATATGATTTTTCTTTCATCTTGCTATTTACCAGCAAGGGGGAAACTCGTTCCATTAACCTAGCAATTATGAGTGCTTGAAACTTCAATTCGAATCTTACTCTACCGTCATCTCTTCGGACAAATGCACTTATATTGTAATTGTCGCTTTGGACAAAAGCGTCTGCTAAATGCCCTACATGTAAAACATGGGTTTATTGACGCATGTATTTCTGTGGAGGTGTTGTGTGCAGTGGCAGGTGTTTCCTGCTGCATGAGGTACTCAGGGTTCCATCCCCAAGGGCTGCAGCATCCCACCTGTATGAGCATCATTGAGCAATATGTCAAATCCCTGCCTGCTGATTAATGACTTCTATCTGTCGGTCGCTTCGGCCCTACGGAGGTAATGTCGGATTAAGGTGGGATTGATTAAAGGTTTACTTTGATTCGATTAGATAAAGAACATTGATGAGGATCTTTTCCATGATGAAGTGGCCGTGTACGTGAGACGTCCCACAATGTTGATAAAGCCGAAATCATTATCTTACACAAGAACACCTCTGATGAAAACCCAAAAGCTAAATATCCAGGAAATATGTTGCATCAACGGGACAATATGTCAAGATAAGATAAGATAGAACTTTATTAATCCCGAAGGACATTCTTGTGCCAGGTTGCATAGCAATACAGTACAATAAAACAATAGAGAAATCAACAGAATAATAAAAATAAACTCACAGATTTACAAATGTACAGTTAAAATATACAAATATACAAATATATAGGCAAGATAAGGGTAAGGTTATGGTATGTTGTGTGTAATGTTACAGTATATTGAACACGACAGGGGAAACATCCGCTACCTTCCAAGTATGACCGCCGCGACCTTCTGCAGCGGCTTGAGCAGCAACCATATGAGAGGCGCAGGCAAGGCCCTCAAGGCTCCAGAGGTGTGGAGGTGACGCGCGCACTGAGGAGTCAACGACGACGGCGACGAAGACGTCTTCTCGCGAGACGCAAGAGTTCTCGCGGACACGGCGAGTCTCGAGTCTGTGGCTCCCTGACAGCCGTGGTGCGTCGTGGGGGGGTGTGTCGCCGACGACGACCACGACCACCGTCCTCCCGGTCTGTAGAGACATGACGTGAGCGCTGCTGCTGCTGCTGGTGGCGGCAGCAGCAGCAGCGAGGAGAGGCGCCGGCGTGTGTTCAGCACACACAGCAAGGACACGGTGCTCCGCCTCGGTGACAGCAACATGTCAGAGAGGACAAGTTGTCCGTCAAATGATGCACGACTTAGATTATTATTATTATTATTATTATTATTATTACTACTGACCACACATGGCCTTTGTTTTAACCCGCGTTCGAGGTGAACTCTTCTTATCGCCGCCGACCATGATTTGTTTCAGAAGCCCCCCCCCCCCTCGGAGGTGTGTGTGGATCAGTCCGTCGGACTCAACTTGTAACGAGTGTTTAACTTCACAACAACACCACCGCTGTGTGTGTGCGGCATGTGTCCGCCACTGTTATCCTTCCCCCCGGAAACTCCCAAGAGTCACAAGAGTTCCGCGCATACTTCAGTAGGATACTTATATTATGTCCTTTGTAGCTTGATGGCGTTGTTCAATGTGTTGTCGTTCAATTAAAAACATGCATTTTAATACACTCGCACTGTCGTTGAGGTAGGACGTCTAATCTCAGCAGTGTATATTATAAACTGGACACTGGAGAAGGAGAACGTCCATGTTTTTCAAATGAACGCTACTGCAACTTTGGGACAATTCATTGAAGATGGACAATCGCAATGAAACGTCCACCTTCCATCATGAGACACGTCCATACTTCTACTTTCACTGTGTAGTTCTTGAGTAATGTGCAGTGTCACTGTCACAGTCATCTGCTGATGGGGCCAACACACGCTCACACTTCAACATTTCCCCAACCGTGTTGCCCAAACCACTGTGGGTTTGGTACACGGTGATCGGTCGTGTTAAGTCTCCTTACATACACACCCTTCTGGTTACCGCCGCACAAATCTAACTTGGATTCGTGAGTGTGTGTGTTTGAGCATCCAAGGCCGTCCGTATGGTCCACCACCAGACCAGACGGTGGTTGTTGACAAGGAGCACAAGACGGCAGTTGAGATACAGACAGTAGATGCGGCAATAGGGGTGCATGTACTGCTACACGTATAATATGTGCATACAGTTACAGATAACACACACACACACACACACACACATTTGAGCTTGTCTGCCATCAGACTTTAGATCTAAACGTCATGAGACTAATTTGTGAGTGTGGTATGTGGGGGGGGGGGGCAATTATCTGGGATTGACGGGATTGACTGTCGGGGATGAGCATGATTGACGAAGGAACATATATTGAGCATGTTTGCTCTCCCCGCAGTGAGGCTGGGTTGCCGTCGTTGGCAGTTTTAAGTTGTCGATATATAGAAATATAAATTGAAATAAAAGTGAACAACAACACAACAAGACTCTCTCACAACAAGACAACGGACTCGCCACTGGTCTGTCTGACCCGGGACCAGCAGATGCAGGCACACTCAACAAATGCGGGCTATCCTCGTCTTGGCGGTGCATCAGGCCGAGGACCAAGCGGAGGAACGGGTTGCGCTGCGGGAGCTTATACGTAGACCGCCACCATTGTGACCAGCAAGGAGGGTGGAGCAGGAGGCCCGGGGCCAGCGGCTGAGGCAGACTGGCCACTGACCATGTTGCTGCCGGAGATAGCGCCGGGATAGCGACGAGGTGGAGGCCTTCCTGGATGTGTTTGAGGGCACGGCAGAAGCATGTGGGTGGCTGCGGGCACAGTGGGCACGGTGGCACAGTGCTTGCACTGCTGCCTCACAGCAAGAAGGTCCTGGGATCGATTCCCGCCTGGGCTGCTATTGACTGTGGGGTGCCCAGGTGGGTGATCTCCCAGGTGGGTGATCTCCCGGCCTTTCTGTGTGGAGTTTGCATGTTCTCCCCGTGCTCCGCGGGGTCTCCTTACGGAGTAAAAGAACCCCAATTAAAAACATGTGAAGATCGCCTCTCCTGTCCACATCCCTGACCAAGATGTGGACGTAAAACCTGGAGCTGTTGGTCCCCGGGCGCCGTCAGAATGGCTACCCACTGCTCCTGGCTGCCCCTGGAGGGGCAGCAGGATGGGTTAAATGCAGAGGACGCATTTCCACGGGCCACCCTCCCTGCATGCGTGTGTGTGTTTGGCGGCCGCCACTTCCTGCTGTGTGTTGTGTGACCAATATGTGTGGATTAATAAAGATCTTCTTCTTCTTCAGCGTGTAACATCCACAAACCGACGGGTTGGTAAAGCGGTTTAAAAAGACGTGAAAATCCATGCTGCACAAGTTTGTGCATGGGGATAGTCACAATTGGGATAAATGGCTTGACCCTCTATTATTCGCAGTGCGGGAGGTGCCTCCACAGGGTTTTCCCCATTTGAGTTACTGTTTGGGAGATGACCGAGGGGCATGTTGGACCTTATTAAGAAAACTAGGAGGTAGGTCCAAGCAAAAGCAAAATTCAGTCGGTCATGGACCTGAGAGCAAAACTCCATGCACTGGGGCAGATGTCACAGGAGAATTTTCTGCAGGCCCAAGAGCATCAATAGCGCCTGTATAATAGAGGTGCTTGGCTGAGACAATTCGCATCGGGAGATAAAGTACTTCTATTGCTTCCCACCTCCAGCTCCAAATTACTCGCAAAGTGGCAAGGACCCTGGTCACACGGCCATTTGTCTACTACGAGGTGGAATCTTCCGACGTGGGGGCATGGGTGGGGGGGGCTACCGGCAGATTGCCGGTAGCCTAATTTCTCCTTGGACAGAGTCCAAGGAGAAATTAGCCTTCTCCACTCCGTACCAGGCTGAGGATTTGTACCAGCTTAAAACACTTCCATTTGGGTTGTTCGGGGCCCCAGCCATGTTCCAGCGGCTCATAGACCGGGTGCTGCAGCCACACACCGAATATGCTGCGGCCTACCTGGATGATTCAGCGTGTGGCAGTGGTCCTGGTGTTGCTGAGATGGGCAAGGCTCACAGCCAACCCAAAGAAGTGTGTATTTGGACTGAGGGAGGTACGGTATCTGGGGTGCCACTTGGGGGCCGGACAGGTGCGTCCGCAGCCCGCCACCCTCCACGAACCCAGAATGGCATCGGAATTTGTCACAGTGAGACTACACATGCGGTAACAAGATTGGTTTTAAATACGGGTGTGACTGGCAGGGTGTGGAAGTAGATGCTACCACACGTCACCTAGGTGCCAACCACACGTCACCTAGGTGCCTTTCTGGGCTTCTCTGACTCACAAGACACAGGCAGATTGTTTAAACATTGGCACAATGTTAAAGGCAGAGCAGGTGTTGCATGCTGACGTGTGTACACTCTCTTTAGTGCGTGTGGTTGATGACCGGTTTATCCTGTCTGCCTTGATGCACCACAAATAATTATGCACTGGTTAGTGCCACTAAGCTTTCTGCTCCCGACCTGCGCACGCGTCTCTGTGATGACGTTGCACAAAAACCTGTCTATGTTGTGCACACCTAATCTGTCAGACTCGGGCCAGTTGAGGCTGCTTACACCAGCCACCAACCACACACACTCAACAGCCCAATAGTGATTGGGTCACAGGAATGGGTGAGGTTGGTTGTGCCATAGGAATGATCACATGACACATTCAGGGGTGTGGGTGAAGCTGAGGGTGGATCTTTGATGCGTGGGTTTGTCATACTAACAACGAATAAAACATATGGGCCCGGTTTCACATTCAGGGGTTAAATTAAGTCAGGACTAGGCTAATTCTACTTAAATTAATCCACACTAAGCAAATGGCTTTCTTGAGATGTTGCTTAACTTGAGATGAATTAGTTCTAGACTACTGAGACTCACACTAAGTTAATCAAGGACTAGTCAGATCACCCTTTGGACGCCCAATTAGATTAACAATGTGCTAAGGTGAGGGTGCTACAAAAACCTGGGGTGGAATACCTCTACATAAGCATTACCTGCCTCTGGCCAGGTTTAATTTGACTTAATTTTGACCTGGATTAGCTCTAATACTCCTTCTGGAAGGCTGATTGTTTAAATCAGGACTAGGGCAAATCTGAGACTAATTTACTCCATGTCTGAGAAAGGCATTTAAATAAATCCTAGTTTTAAATGTGATTTAGTGTATGACTGCTTAATCCCTGAATGCAAAATTGGCCCTAAAAGACCTCAAGAAAAGAGATGTTATAACAGCCATCCAAGCCCCTGCTGGTGCATGTTTGGCTTCTTTTGCTCACATTTCTTGCGGTTCAAAGCTCTGTGGTCTACCATTAGGTCAACTTCAATCTCAAGCTCTGTCGTTTGAGATTGGAGAGCCACTGGAGAGCTAATGCTCCAACGGTCCCATCTTCGTACACCGCTAATTGTTGTAGTAAAGCTACATTTTATTTGATAATTTATGTAGATGCACAATAAAAACAGAATAAAAGTACAATGTATCAAAATAGAAGTTTTATTTTTTAGACCAACTTGGAATGAGTACAAACTACATTTCCCAACATGCGTGCTTCCTAACCCTTTAGTTTCACTTTGTTAAATGGTCCACTATAATAGCATCATTTACATTAATACTAACAAAGAAATCAGTTGTTTTACAACTAACTTTAACTTTCAACTATCCAACAATCTTCAACTATAAGTAAAAATGTAAAGTTATTTCTTTTATTGAGAAATAACAGTCAAATAAAATCGCCTCGTTAAAATCACAGTAAATAATCATGACCAGTTAACAACACAGAGCCAAGATGCAACACAGGACTGCTCTCAGCCTCAGAGTTAGCGGCCGGCGATGTGGACTCCACCTCCCATTCTTCACCACTTGCCCAAGCCCTCTCCGGCAAGGTCTCTGCTGATTGGCTGATCATTGTCAGCCTCCTCCTCCTCCTCCTCCTCCTCCTCTTCTCCTCCTCCTCTTCCTGGTCGTCATCCACCCGCTTGGGATACAAAAGTGGGACTGGAACAGAGCCTGGATCTGGGTGAGGAAGGGGTCTCCCTCGTCGTCGGGCAGCGGCTCCAGGTATCTGGCCAGGGAGGACAGCATCTACAGGGACGTTGAGACGAGGGACATTGGTTTGGGTTTGAGTAGTTGTGGCCCACGGCAGACTGAGTGTCAGGCTGCAGCAACACTATAGGAGGAGATGAGCAGCACCCACCTTTTCTAGACAGGTGAGGTGGGAATCCCTCCGGAAGAACCGGTCCATCTGCACAGCTCTGACCAGAAGGAAAAGGAAAAGAACATAAGATTACATTTACATTTACATTTAGGGCATTTGGCAGACGCTTTTATCCAAAGCAACTTACAAAGAGTACATTTGTTGAAGGAGAGGCAGCAATATATCACTGTGGTACCTGAAGATAAGAATAGAGCTGTTTTCGAGCATTCATATTTACGAGACGAATAGAACGAGTTTGATAATTGCCAAGTTGCCTGCATAAGTAGCTGGGCAGGCGTGCAATTCTAAGCATGCTACAACATCTGAGAACGAACAACAATGCTAAGTGTCATTAATAAATGTTAAGACGTATAAGAGTTGGGACTTGGAAGAGGTACCAGTCGTTTGGCGGAAGTTGCCGAGCGGAGCGCTCCGGCTGGGGCGTAGGGTCTGACTAACGTTTGGAGGTAGGTAGCGATGATTCCGTTGACAGCCATGAAAGTCAGTACCAGTGTCTTGAATCGAATGCGAGTGATTACTGGGAGCTAGTGGAGGTCGCGGAAGAGGGGGGTTACATGGGAGAATTTTGGTAGGTTGAACACGAGGCGTGCTGCTGCGTTCTGGATGCGTTGTAAGGGCTTGATTGCTGAGGGGGGGGGGGGGGGGGGGGGAGTCCAGCCAGGAGAGAGATTATCTCCTTCATAACAAAAAACACCAGATTTACACACCTACCACCAGTTTTCCCAAACATTCACTTAATCTAACCCAGGAGGTCATTTAACTCCAGCACCGCCAAAGTTGGGAGACTACATTAAGGTATGAATAAGTGTCTTTATTTGAACAGGGACAAAGTACAAAGAACATTAACCATCCAAAACAAGGAGAGATGTAATGTACCAGGTTTTTAGCAAATTGCTATTTTCCGCCCATAGTCCCTGGGCAGGTAAGTAAAATTATTAGATTGCACGAAAATGAAAGAGTACAAAAATACTATGGTAATCAATAAAAGTATACAAACACAAATCCCTAAGCCTGAAACAACCCCACACCTCCACCCCCTCCCCACCAACAAGACCAATGTGTACAACTTTGCTGTGTGAGTATCCACCGTTTTGTTAGAGTTTTGGGAGAGTTACCTTGAGGTATGATGCTGCAATATAGTGCCACAGTGAGTTTCATGTCCTGTTAGACTTGAGTAGGAGCTGTCTCTTCTCACCCGTGTGCTTGGGAGTATTTGCTGATGATCCACTGAGCTCTTCTCATCAGCTGCTCCCAGTCTGGTATGTCCTGGGATGGCAGGAAGTCAAATCTGTAGGGCAGCTCTGGGAGACGCGCACACGCACACACACACACACACACAATGTAAAAATACATCATTTATTTTATTTAAAAGCTCAGAAAACACATTGAGGGAGAACCCTCGTTTTCAACGGTGACGAGGTACGTACAATAAAAGCAACCACAACTAAAATCACATAGCAGTAAAAGTGAAATACATGGCTCTATATTAATAAAACAAATACAATATTAGGCCTGAAATGTGTGTGTGTGTGTATGTCTTTCTAGACGTACTCTGACAGCCGGAGGTGTCCGGGTGCTCCCTGACGAGGAGGCAGGTGGTCTGAGAATGTGGCGAAGCGTTGGAGGGGTTGTAGGGGCTCACGATCACCCCAATGAACGGAGCGCCGCCTCGGGAGAAGTAACTCTGAGAGAAATAAACACACACACACACACATACACACACACACACACACACACACACACAACACACCACACACACACACACACACACACACACACACACACACACACACACACACACACACACACACACACACACACACACACACAAACACACACACACACACACCAATCAACACACCGTCTCACAGCCCTAACCAAGTTCAACTTTCAACTGATTCCTTTGCTGTACCGTTGACAGACCAAAGCCCCCCCCCACCCCCATACGTGTGTACCTGGAACTGGTCCTGTGTGTGTATGTCCCGCAGCGAGGGGTTGGGCTGGAAGGTGGGGTGCGAGTGGTACCAGCCCACCACGGCCAGGCCCAGCAGCGCCAGCGCCTCGCTCGCCTGCGTCTGGGACAGCGGGTCCATCTCACACTGCAGCCCCGTGCTCACGCTGTTGCACGGCTCCGCCACACGGATCTGCAGCGCCATCGATACGCCCAGCAGTCAATCAATCACCCACGGTATTAGCATTATTATTAGGAGTAGCAATAGTAATAGTAGTCGTAATAATAACAGACTTTCCTACCTTCAGGACGTTGTCGTGGTGGCTGAAGGTTCCTCCCAGCAGGCCGATGACTTCGCCCCGTGACACGTGGGCGTGCTGAGGGGACGAGGCGGTGGAGCAGCACATGAGTTCACACACGACCACGCAAAGACCCACTGTCTCCACCACAAGGGGGGGGGGGGGGGGGGTCGATGCACTTTGAAAACCGAATGAGAGTGCAGTCCAGGACTGTGCGGTAGTTTTAGTATGGATCAAAATCTGTACGCCGGTGCATTGTATATGTACTGTATATTCGCCCAATTCTGAGCACCCATCCTAACCCATGTCTTTTTGACCGTCGGCCTTATTGCCAAAGTGTGTGTGGAAGGTAAACAGAAGAGCACGCTACCATGTCCATGATGAGGAGAGCCTCTGAACACACCACCACCCGGAAGGGCTCCTGTTGTGGAGATCACAGAGGGTGTCATCCTTTCAAAGTAAAAGCTTGGGAGTTACACGTAATTGTTTCTTACATTTTAAGAATGTATTGTTGTTAATATCATCATCATCATCATTGTTATTATCTTTATTATTACTATTATAATCATTATTATTATTATTATTATTATTATCAACTTCCTGGTAGAGATTGGTTCCCTGGTGAGCGACCAAGAGGAGAAATGGCGGTTCACCTTTACATCTTCCCCGAATGACCTGCACATGATCAGCTGGAAGGGATCGTAGGATCTAGGGGGGAAGAGAATGGGCCAAAACAGTGTCTGAGTGTGTGGCTTCATGCGTACTGGGTCTTAGGACTTAGCACTGCCGGTGGTAGCTTAGCAAACAGTTCAGGTATTAGTGTCACCCTTTATGCCGGGCCATCTTGCAGGGCTTGGGCCGTCTCTTCATCTCCTCGCGGCGGAGGGCCAGCTCCTCCGCACTCAGATGCTAACGTTGAAGGGGGAAGGAGAGAGAGACGGTGAGACTCCCGACTCGATGCAGCGGCAAACAGTCCTGACTGGATCTCCTCAGGGAGGCCAGGGACAGGTGTCGTGGGGGGGGCTGATCACTCTATTAACTATTATCTATCACTATATTAGCCCTATCTTAATATTTATTGAGTAAAATTTCAACTTTGCAAAAGTAGAAAGGACATATTAGAATTTGCCTCTGTATTGGGAAATGAGTCTGTGATATATTAAATAAAAAATTAATTCCTACATTTTTTTTATAGTTTTATTATATATTTCAATTATAATGTGAGTAAGTGAGTGGGGGAGGGGGGGGGGTGGGATGTCTGAGTTGCTTTGGATGAAAGTGTCTTCTAAATGCATGTAAAAAAAGCAAAACAAAGTAGTACAGAATATTGTATGTTCTTAGATGTTAGTAATGCGCTCAGAATGGCACGTCTGCTCTTATCCCAGCTATTATGCAGGCAACTTAGCAATTATGAAACTCGTTCTATTAGCCATGCAATTATGAATGCTTGAAAAGGACTCAGTCTCTGATGAGAATCACTATGTGGTCAGAGTAACCGACTCCTGAGTTACACTATATAAGGTATAACGATTGATTGATTGTGTGATTATAGAATAATCAAATGAGGGAGTGTGGTGGAAAAATACCATATTGGTCATTTACAGGCAACATGCCCTCATCTGCATATCATTGAGGGGACCCCTGCTGTGAACAGTCACTGGTATATTCTTAACTCTTAATTTCATGTCCAATAATATTTCACTTGATTTATGCAAATTGTTTTCGCCGTCAGAATATCTTATCTTGCCCACATATTTGTATATTTAACCAATTTGCATATCCGTTAGTTATTTTATCAATCTGTGGTTTTTGTACTGTATCGCTATGCAACCTGGCACAAGAATTTCCTTCGGGATTAATAAAGTTCTATTCTATTGTATTCTATTCGATTTATGTACCACAGTGATATATTAATATATTGTCTCCTTCAATAATGTACTCTTTGTAAGTTGCTTTGGATAAAAGTGTCTGCCAAATGCACTAAATGGAAATGGAAATGTAATCTCCCCATCTGGACACCAGTGTGGCGCGACACACGTTGTGGGAAGCCCTGCTCGTGCCCTGTGGTCTGGTCTGGTCTGGTGTAGTGTGAACGGGGAGACACGCTGGTTTACCTCGTACGTCTGGCCCTCCAGGTCCCGGGAGTCACACCAGTTCCCCAGCAGGTCCCGCACACGCCGCTTCCGGCTCCGCTGCGAAAACCAACCCACCGATCAGCACGTTTGTTGTGATGTGAGGTTTAGCAGGAGGGTGAGGGTGGAGTACGTAGCAGTAACTATGGAGGCACTAGTACCCACCATGCTCTGCAGTCTCTGGGCTAGCTGGTAAGACTCCAGGGCGTCCCTGCTGCCCTCCTTGTGCCTGGAGCGGTCCGTCACCCGGGGCCGGTTGTACACAGCCTGCTCTGCTCAACAAGAGGGAGTCCAAGATTTAAGGAGACGGAGAGGGAGATTTAAGGAGACGTAAGGAAAATATGCCTCGGAAAACGTACCCGTATTAGCGTCAGGTCATGACAAAAGTTAACGACAAAACAAATGCAAACAACAATATATTTCCTTTCGGGATGAATAAAGCTCTATTTTATCTTGTCTTATCTTACCTCCGCAGCAACAATCAACCACTCCATCAACCTATTAGCTAAGCTCGATAAACCTGAGCCGGCTGTCTAATCAAACCTCTGACTCCACCTATCATGTGACCACCACCGTGTCCTATTAGGCGTGTTTGTGGCTTGTGTGTTCCAGTTACGGCACCAGTTGAAGTTGATGGGCCGATCAGCTCCAGGTAACGTGTGCACGCGAGGCCGGATGCCAGTTGACGTCCCCTGCAATTCCTTGAGGCCCGGCCGCACGGACGTCTTGTTCAGGTACTTGGGGCCTGCTCTTCATCCTGATGATGGAGGCAAGCCGCATTGGTCCAAGGCCACCATGCAAGGAGGAGTAAGGGGAGGGGGGGGTCAGCTCTAAGACGATATTGCCGGTACATTCACCCTTTTCCTTCACCTTTTCCTTTAAACAATGACGTTTAATGCACACAGTATTCCCGGGTTTTTGTCCTTATTATTCCGAAAAAGACAATATTCCTACGAAGCTGTTTACATGGCGAGTCAAAATAATATAATATTCCACTAATATTCCTGTTTACATGCAGCCGTGTATATTCCGATCAACATAACACACACCCCAATGACGTAGTCTAATGGTGAGGATTTTTATACAGTATATATATTTATTTGCGCATATCCAAACTGGAGTAAACGATTGAGTTTGAGATTGTATATGTCCAAATAATATCAGCATATCCCACATGTCTTAATCGAAAAATGCTACTTTTGGAATAAGGCCTAATTCGGAATATCCAAACGGAATATGCCGTTTACATGACCCGTATCAAATTTGGAATATTGTCATATTCTGACTAATAGTGGAATATAAGTGTGCATGTAAACGTACTCAGTGTCGGCTTGTATAGCGGAGAGAATGAGTGACAGACCACTGATCCAGGATGTAGTTCCTGATCTTCAGGTATCGATCCGGCGTCTTGGACGGCCGCCCCTCAAAGAACTCTGGGATGGCCTGCTTCTCCTCATCCGTGATGCTCTCCACATCTAGCTGGACCTCCTGCTCCGGGGCCTTCAGCTCCTCCTCCTCCTCCTCCTCCTCTTCCTCCTCCTCCTCGTCATCCGCTCCATCATTTGGACTCTCGCCAACCCTATCATCACTGGCATCTAGGTAAACAATGATAATGGATCAGGATCAGGATAATGAGGTCATGCACGCTGCACCTTGGGGAACAGCTCAGTAGTTGTGAGTATTGTTTGTCGGTTAATACTTGTTGAGTTTACCTTCTTTCTTCCTGCAAGTCCCTTTGTGTCCAGATCTTTCCTCTGAGTTCTCAGAACAGGAGCTCCCTTGGCCCCCGTGGGGTTCACTCAGAGAGACGGGGACATCCTCCCCCTCCTCTTTCACGTGGACCCCATCTGGCCAAGGGCAGGGTGCCGAATCCCCACGGCTGTCGCCGGGGCCTTCTTCCTTTATGACTCTTTCGCTGTGGTTGTCAGCCTCTCCGCCGCCGCCGCCCCCCTCCTCCTCATGGCGGCTGTCCGTTTCCGCTTCCTCAGCGTGGCTTTGCCCAGGCGAGCGGGATTCCTGCTTGACCACCGCCGAGTCTCCCGCGTCGCTCAGGTCGTCGGTGATGTCCACCTCTTCGTCCTCGTCCTCGTCAGTGAGTTTCTTAATGCGCACAGCGTTGACCAGAGCGGCTGCGAGGCTGGAACTGGAGCCGGGCTGCGGGACTTGTACTTTGGCCTCAGGGACTGCAGGAGGCGCATCTGATTTACCCTGCAGAAATGAATACGAATATTCTTGAAACTTGAAATTAACACGTGTTTAACATGGAGAAAACAGAAGAAATACCAGCCTCAACCTAAAATAATCTAATGTTTAAAGTTGTACTACATAGTAATAACATGCGTACAAACCTTTTGTTTGAAGTATTGTCTGGCGTAGCTCTTGACCTGAAGAACTGTACGAGTGCCCACCACCTTAGCAATCTTTGTCCACCTTCGACCAAACTGAGCCTGAAAAAGTAGTTCAACATAGCAGTTATTTACACATAGAGGTATAAGTATATAAGTAAAAACGGCAACACATCAGATTGGAAAGATGGGCTCCTTACCATTCCTTCCTCAAACAACTTCTTCTCTTGCTGGGACCAGCGGGACAGCGGTGTGCCTGCGCCTGAGGGCTTAGACGGAGACCTGCACCACACCACCAACCAGCCGGGTGGGACAGAGGCACAGGTAAGACAGGTAGCCTCCACCCCCCCCCCCCTCCCACTTCCCTCTCCTAACCCTAGCACTAACTTGTGTGTTTGTACGTCTTGGCATTATTAATAGTACTTTGCATCGTTTAGCATATTGTGTGTTCTTAGGTGTTGGTAATGTGCTCAGAATGGCACGTCTGCTCTTATCCCAGCTATTATGCAGGCAACCTGGCAATTATGAAACTCATTCTATTAGCCTCACAATTATGAATGCTTGAAACCTGCTCTATTCTTATCTTCATGTACCACAGTGATATATTGCTGTCTCTCCTTCGAACAAATGTACTCTTTGTATGCCAAATGCCTAAATGTAAATGTAGCAGAAACCTAAGAGAGCACACTGAAGAAGAAGAGAATGAAAACACTCACTTCTTAGCTTTGGGTTTTGAGCTGGAGTCACTGAGCCATGCATTCTGCGGGATCCCTTGGCCAGTTAGATAATACCTAGTGGTACCGGTTCAGGATTTTTTTAGAGATGACGCAGAATAAAGAAATGAACGCGTTTGTTCACACATCAGAAAATATAGCCGGTCTACCGTGGATAATAACACGGTTTTGTGAAGTGTGTGAGTGTTCAGCCCCACGGAAGGATACTGTTCTTCCAGCAGCATGTTCTCTATCAGCTCTCGTTCTCCAGGCTGATGGAGGTGTCCAGCTCCCACGGCTTCAGGAGAGAGAACCATACAGATAGAGAGAACCATACAGATGTACAGAGAGAACCATACAGATAGAGAGAACCATACAGATGTACAGAGAGAATGGTTTCACCAGTCAACAGTATGTGGATGAGTAATGAGTTGAGTGGCCTGACTAACATACCAATATCCCAGTGTTGGTCTTCCATCCAGACTGCATGAACTGGTCCTGGAGGAGCCCGCTTCCACCCAAGTTACTACAGTTTAGAGAACAAGGAGACTGAGATCATTCATTCGAGCGACCAATGCTTGCGTTAACCAAGCATTAAATCAGAGACAGACAGAGACAGACAGAGACAGAGAGACAGACAGACAGAGACAGAGGAGACAGACAGAGACAGAGGAGACAGACAGAGAACGACAGACAGAGACAGGCAGAGAAGACAGACAGAGAAGACAGAGAGGAGAAAGAAAGAGACAGACAGAGAAGACAGACAGAGGAGACAGACAGAGACAGAGGAGACAGACAAAGGAGACAGACAGAGACAGAGGAGACAAACAGAGACAGAGGAGACAGACAGAGACAGACAGACAGACAGACCAGACAAGGAGACAGACAAAAGGAGACAGACAAGAGAGACAGACAGACAGACAGAGACAGACAGACAGAGACAGAGGAGACAGACAGAGGAGACAGACAGAGACAGAGGAGACAGACAGAGACAGAGGAGACAGCTAGAGACAGACAGAGGACAAACGCAAGCCACACGACGCAGCCACAAGACGCAGGTGGATTTCCCGGGGAGCAAATTGAAGTGAAACTCACCCGGCGCTGATGTCAAACTCATCTCCTTCGATGTCAACATCCACTTCGTCCGCCATGTTTGAAGGATTAAAACGTAAACAGAGGAAGTGGAGAGATCGGGGACGCCGTGATCCCCACACTGCCACCTAGCGGTCAGTCATAATATGCGCTATTGAACACGGCCAGCAGATGGTGGCATTGACTTGTCTCATCACACTCCAGCTCTCCAAATATCAGTGTTGTAATGTAACGAAGTACAAATACTTCGTTACTGTACTTAAGTAGAATTTTCAAGTATCAAGTACTTTACTTCGTTATTTATATTTCTGGCAACTTTCACTTTTACTCCACTACATTTCCTAAATAAAATGTATACTTTTACTCCAATCCAATCCAACTTTATTTATATAGCACATTTAAAAACAACGAAGTTGACCCAAAGTGCTTTACATTGAGTCAAAACAATTTGAAAAACACTCCGATACATTTCTCCTAAGCATCTTCGTTACTCGTTACTACAAAATAAAATCATTAGAAATGTGTTAACACTGCAGGTTCGGCGAATCACGCACGAAACCAACCAGACGCGCAAAGCGCACGCGTACTGCTGCGGGCGCACGCGCTTTACTTCCGCTCCCATGGTAACGCATGGCGCGGTTCCCACTGCGTCCCTGTGCGCAATCTCATAGAAATACATTGTATATGCACAATATCTGCATCATATTAAGTTAAATTAAGTTAAATCAAGTCATACATTTTACATACAACCAAAACAACATTCTAATAATAATAATAATAATAATAATAATAATAATAATAATCATTATTATTATTATTATTATTATTATTAACATTCTATATAGTCTAGATATTTGTTTTAATCACACTAAAGTGTGATCATAGCATCAATATCAATCAATTCCAGCGTCTGGTAACATGGGAGTGGAAGTAAAGTACGCGTGCGCAGCAGTGCGCGTGGGCTTTGAGCGTCTGGTGGGTTCAGTCCGCGCGCACGAAAGCATCCGTCCGCGTCTGGTGGGTTTCGTGAGTAAGAAGTCCCGCATGTCCCGGATGTCAGTAGAATCAACGACTGATGCCACTTTTTTTTTTACTTGTACTTGTACTTTTACTTCCAATACTTAAGTACATTTAATATCAGAAAATTACTTTTGATACTTAAGTACAGTAAATATCAGATACTTTAAGACTTTTACTCAAGTACATTTCTAAAAGGTGACTAACTTCTACCAAAGTCATTTTCTGGTAAGATACTTGTACTTTTACTCAAGTATCGCTTTCAAGTACTTTATACAAGACTGCCAAATATCAACTATTTCTGATTACCTTCTGCGTTCTTATATTTTGCTTCATAGTGGAGAATGTATATATTATGGGAGGTAGATGAGCAATTGAATATTCCAATGCACTAGTTGTGTTGATATATATTTTTTTAATACAGAATCTGTGACTATGATTGTATGGTTGGAGTGTCTTGTATGGGGATGTCTTGTGGTTGAGCTATTATACAGTCTATGCTTTAGAGTCAACCTTATGAACTTGATAACTTTGACCAATAGGGTAAAACTGCATTGAGCTCAATGCAAGGTGTATTGAACATGTGATCGGCAGTGGTGGAAAGTAAATAAATATATTTACTCAGGTACTGTTCCAAGTACAAATTGAGGTACTTTACATGAGTATTTCCATTTTCTGCTACTTTATACTACTACTCCATTACATCTTGGTAAATAATGTACTTTTTACTCCACTAAATCTATGTGACAGCTTTAGTTGCTAGCCTACTTTGCAGAGTAAATTATCAATGAACAATACAAAGTACATCAATATCAATAAACAAACTGTTATATCAATAATGCGTTATTGGTCCCGGGGGGGGGGGTTCATAAGCTACCCAGCAGCATGTAAAGTAGTCATTTAAATTGTAACTTTTAAATTACTTTCAAATCTGATCTTTTAAAAGATTGTGGTGGCAGGGATGTGGAATTCTTCATTGACACGGTCATCAAATTGTATTGATCGGGTTGGGTTGAATTGTTCCCAAAACACATCCTTGAACCCCGGCTTGTGTGTGTGTTTACCGTTCCCTTCCCAGCAGTCAGATGGGTCAAAACACTCAAAGAAGCGCAAGTCAAACAAGAAACAAAACAGTTTTATTTAAGAAAATTCACAGTTTCTAATGGCACTACAGTTTGTTGTAGTTACTCACTCCTGCTAACAAATGCTGTGCAACTCTTTACACAGAGAGAAGGGGGGAAAACACTGCAGGTTTAAAAGGTCGTCACACTTGACAATACAAGGTTGAATAGAAAAGGAAAACGGTGACATTAAAACAAAAAGGCATAAGGAGTCATACAAAGTGCACACAGAGATTCTTGCGTTACCGGGAACCTATCGCTCTATATCCACACTGTGTTACGGGGCCAACAGAAATCAACAGAATAACTCATGACTCACAGACACGTAGGCAAACAGGAGAGCCACTCACACATGCATACAGGTCAATACACTTGCTCACAAACAGAAGTTAACAGGCGCCTAATATACCACCAGCTGTGAGTGTGACGAGCTGGCCGTTCGCCGTGGCCTCCTCCCCTCCGCCTCTCCCGTGTGGTCTTCCCTCCCGCCTGCACTGCACTGGTCTGGCGGCGCCCGCTTCCCACCCCGTTCCTCTCCCGTTTCGCGCCCCCGGCGCCTGCGATCCCTTCTCTACGCGCGACCCTGCTTGAGTTCCCCCCGGGCCTTCCCTCCGCGCCCGACCGCGCCCGCCCGCGCCCGCGCCGCCCGCCCGCGGCCCGCGGCGCCCGCCTACGCGGCGGCCGCCTACGCGGCACCCGCCTACACGCCGCCCGCCTACGCGCCGCCCGCCTACGCGCCGCCCGCCTACGCGCCGCCCGCCTACGCGCCGCCCGCGCGGCGCCCGCTCCCGCGACCAGCCGTAAGACCCCCCGCGGCGCCGCCCGCGCCCGGCGCACGCCCCCGGCGCCCGCCCCGCGCCCGGGCGCCCGCCCCGCCGCCCGCGGCGCCCGCCCGCCCCGACCGCCCTTTGCCCGCCTCCGCGGCGCACAGCTCCGCCCCCCCGGCGCCCGCGCCCGCGCCCGCCGCCTCCTGCCGCCGCAGCGACGCCCCGCCCGCGCCCGCGGCGCCCGCCGCGGCGCCCGCCAGAGCCCGCGGCGCCAACGCCCCGCCCGCGGCGCCCGCTCGCGCCCGCCGCGGCCCCACGCAAAGCAAGCCACACGACGCAGCCACAAGACGCAGGTGGATTTCCCGGGGAGCAAATTGAAGTGAAACTCACCCGGCGCTGATGTCAAACTCATCTCCTTCGATGTCAACATCCACTTCGTCCGCCATGTTTGAAGGATTAAAACGTAAACAGAGGAAGTGGAGAGATCGGGGACGCCGTGATGCCCACACTGCCACCTAGCGGTCAGTCATAATATGCGCTATTGAACACGGCCAGCAGATGGTGGCATTGACTTGTCTCATCACACTCCAGCTCTCCAAATATCAGTGTTGTAATGTAACGAAGTACAAATACTTCGTTACTGTACTTAAGTAGAATTTTCACGTATCTGTACTTTACTTCGTTATTTATATTTCTGGCAACTTTCACTTTTACTCTACACTACATTTCCTAAATAAAATGTATACTTTTACTCCGATACATTTCTCCTAAGCATCTTCGTTACTCGTATATACTTTCACTTTTACTCTACACTACATTTCCTAAATAAAATGTATACTTTTACTCCGATACATTTCTCCTAAGCATCTTCGTTACTCGTTACTACAAAATAAAATCATTAGAAATGTGTTAAGACTGCAGGTTTGGCGAATCACGCGCGAAACCAACCAGACGCGCAAAGCGCACGCGTACTGCTGCGGGCGCACGCGCTTTACTTCCGCTCCCATGGTAACGCATGGCGCGGTTCACACTGCGTCCCTGTGCGCAATCTCATAGAAATACATTGTATATGCACAATATCTGCATCATATTAAGTTAAATTAAGTTAAATCAAGTCATACATTTTGCATACAACCAAAACAACATTCTAATAATAATAATAATAATAATAATAATAATAATCATTATTATTATTATTATTATTATTATTAACATTCTATATAGTTTAGATATTTGTTTTAATCACACTAAAGTGTGATCATAGCATCAATATCAATCAATTCCCGCGTCTGGTAACATGGGAGTGGAAGTAAAGTACGCGTGCGCAGCAGTGCGCGTGCGCTTTGCGCGTCTGGTGGGTTCAGTCCGCGCGCACGAAAGCGTCCGTCCGCGTCTGGTGGGTTTCGTGAGTAAGAAGTCCCGCATGTCCAGGATGTCAGTAGAATCAACGACTGATGCCACTTTTTTTTTTACTCTGTACTTGTTACTTTTACTTCCAAATACTTAAGTACAATTTAATATCAGAAAATTACATTTGATACTTAAGCACAGTAAATATCAGATACTTAAGAACTTTTACTCAAGTACATTTCTAAAAGGTGACTAACTTCTACCAAAGTCATTTTCTGGTAAGATACTTGTACTTTTACTCAAGTATCGCTTTCAAGTACTTTATACAAGACTGCCAAATATCACTATTTCTGATTACCTTCTGGCGTTCTTATATTTGCTTCATAGTGGAGAATGTATATATTATGGGAGGTAGAGAGCAATTGAATATTCCAATGCACTAGTTTGTGTTGATATATATTTTTTTTAATACAGAATCTGTGACTATGATTGTATGGTTGGAGTGTCTTGTATGGGGATGTCTTGTGGTTGAGCTATTATACAGTCTATGCTTTAGAGTCAACCTTATGAACTTGATAACTTTGACCAATAGGGTAAAACTGCATTGAGCTCAATGCAAGGTGTATTGAACATGTGATCGGCAGTGGTGGAAAGTAAATAAATATATTTACTCAGGTACTGTTCCAAGTACAAATTGAGGTACTTTACATGAGTATTTCCATTTTCTGCTACTTTATACTACTACTCCATTACATCTTGGTAAATAATGTACTTTTTACTCCACTAAATCTATGTGACAGCTTTAGTTGCTAGCCTACTTTGCAGAGTAAATTATCAATGAACAATACAAAGTACATCAATATCAATAAACAAACTGTTATATCAATAATGCGTTATTGGTCCCCGGTCTACCCAGCAGCATGTAAAGTAGTAATTTAAAATTGTAACTTTTAAATTACTACTTTCAAATCAGATTTTTAAAAAGATTGTGGTGGCAGGGATGTGGAATTCTTCATTGACACGGTCATCAAATTGTATTGATCGGGTTGGGTTGAATTGTTCCCAAAACACATCCTTGAACCCGGCTTGTGTGTGTGTTTACCGTTCCCTTCCCAGCAGTCAGATGGGTCAAAACACTCAAAGAAGCGCAAGTCAAACAAGAAACAAAACAGTTTTATTTAAGAAAATTCACAGTTTCTAATGGCACTACAGTTTGTTGTAGTTACTCACTCCTGCTAACAAATGCTGTGCAACTCTTTACACAGAGAGAAGGGGGGAAAACACTGCAGGTTTAAAAGGTCGTCACACTTGACAATACAAGGTTGAATAGAAAAGGAAAACGGTGACATTAAAACAAAAAGGCATAAGGAGTCATACAAAGTGCACACAGAGATTCTTGCGTTACCGGGAACCTATCGCTCTATATCCACACTGTGTTACGGGGCCAACAGAAATCAACAGAATAACTCATGACTCACAGACACGTAGGCAAACAGGAGAGCCACTCACACATGCATACAGGTCAATACACTTGCTCACAAACAGAAGTTAACAGGCGCCTAATATACCACCAGCTGTGAGTGTGACGAGCCACTGCAAGCAAGCTTCAGAATGTCCCGCTTACGACATCACAAGTGGGAGAGTCCACCCAAGATGTATGCAGGATGGATCAGCCTACCAGTTGCTGCAGTCCACTGGGTAGACTGATCTGGGGGGGGGGACATTCCCACTTGTGATGTAATAAGCCGAAGATTCACACTCAAACTTGGTGGTATAATAGGAGCCCCTTTAATACACAATCCCTCCCCCCCCCAACAAATAAAGAAAAAATATTTTTAAAAAGCCAGGCGTGTGGATCGGACATATAGTCGCGTTACAACTGGTGTCCTGATCCATACCTCATTCTTAATTAGTTCCCTTAGGTAAAACATAATGATCATTGGTATCCTAATCCTTCACAGACCACAGGCATGACGATCAGGGGCGGGCAGATGCACACGGTAGCTACACAGGGTGGAGATCATGGGTGAGAAAAGGTTAAAAACAAGGGAGCAGGCAAGCGATAATGTAGTCGATGCATACATGTATGCCAGGACAAAGCGTTTGTATTCCCCCAACAGGAACTGGAGTGGTTTAGTTAAAAGATAGAATAGTAATAAAAAAAAAGAAGAAGACCGGCGAAGGACCTGCGGCAGAGCGGAGAGGTGGTCCCTGGACCGCCGGTCTTCAAAGGTCAAGTTAAAAAAAAAAAAAGAGGTGGGTGAGAGGCATAGACCACCCACCCAAGACAGAGTCAAGTCTCCAGGCCCAACGTGATCGGTAGCCAGTCGGAAAACAAGTAGGTGCCTATTTCATGTTCACCAAATTAATACATAAAAATCAGTGTGGGGACAGCCCATTCAGAGATGCCTTTGGCGGTCTGTACAGTATTAGAATCATCTTTACCGTGGGAGCAGACAAGATGGGGGGGGGGGGGTTGGTGTGTCTGCCTATGCTTCAACAACCATGGAAAAAACAGACACGTATAGTCATGGAGACAAAACGACACACACGGACACACACACACGCAGCTCAACTGAGTTTCTTCATAGGACTCCCAAAACGGCTCGGCACACAACCAGTGCAGCTCGCCCTCACCCAACAAACTTCTGCGGTGTGACCGGCAATAAATAAAAGCCACCATCATCATTATTATTATTATTATTATGGCCGCTATGTAAACTAGTGAAGGACACGTGATGTTGGTAGATAAGTGCTTGAGGCAAACACGAGTACTGAGGACCCAGAGCTCAGACACACAATATATAAATACATCTAACAGCTTTGTTTATTGCCCCTTAGTGACCACTACTGTCGAGTGTACGATATTGCATTGTTCCCAAGTAACATTGGTGTGTGTGTGTGTGTGTGTGTGTGTGTGTGTGTGCACAAGTGTGTGTGTGTGTGTGTCTGTGTAGGCCTTCCAAGTGTCCAGAGACACCTAGGAGGAGGTGGATTCTGTGAGGAAATCTCATTTAAATAAATAAATTACATAAATACAACAAGTCTCTCTGCGTCCTTCACAGTACCAGGAGTGTGTCCAGCGTGCCGCCTCACCTCCTCCCCCATTTGGTGCCTGCAAAAATTCAAACGAGCCAATCGGAGTATGGACATGGGCCCCGACTCTCGGCGTGTCACATTTTCATAAGAGATTCGCCCTCCATCTTCTCCACCCAGTTGAACCTGCCTCACCAGCTAGAGCTACCACGTCAGGCCTTACAGTAAACAATCTTAATGGCCGCTACCGCTGCATGTCTTCAATAATGATTTAACCGGGGGCCCAGCCCCAAGAGACAAGAAGGAGTTTGTCACGGCAGAGTGGTTCGGGTTTAGGAGACTTGCTTCGGTTGGGTCGAGTTAAGACAAGTTAAACATTAAACTGGACCACAGAACAACGCCACCGCATCACTGATGGTTGTCCCCACACCGAGCACATTTCGTCATTCAGCTACAAACGTTGGGCTTGGACTTGACAACCACAAAGAGACAGAAAGGAAAAGAAAGACACACACAGAGACAGAGAGAGACAGAGACAGAGAGAGACAGAGAGAGCCTGACTATTGTGAAAAGTCATAACCCTGGTCCCATCATATGAACACAGTTGTTGTTGGGACTGGAAAGATGAACGATACAAACGAAGCAATGGAAATGAAAGACAGCGGAGGGTACCGCTTGGCTGGGTCCCTGCTTGTTGAAATCCCCGTCTCCTCAGACAGAGCAGCGGTCTCCTGTCTGGGGTGCCCTACGCCGCGTTGCGTTGTGTTTGAGGAGGAGGACACAACAGTAAAACAATGTGCTGTCCCCAGCGAGACAGCCAGACTCACATTTCAACGGGTTAAACTTGTATTCGTGTTTCACGCCCCACGCCCCACCCACCACCATCTTAGTGTCTCTAACAAGCTCTCCACAAAAAAAAACGAAAAAACGAACAAAAACGCAGTATCTCTTAATTCCATGTTTTCACCACTAAAAGCTGTAGAACATATAAAAAGGCACATGACCACCACCCAGGTCTTTGATAGGGGTGTGTGTGTGTGTGTGTGTGTGTGTGTGTGTGTGTGTGTGTGTGTGTGTGTGTGAGTGTATGTGTGTGTATGTGTGTGTAGTATCTCACGGAGTGTGTGATGCTCAGTTAACCATCAGCCAGTTCAGTTCCTCCACGCACCGGCATGCGGTGGGTGGGTTGGTTGTTTCTACAGCTGAGACCAGGCACCAGCCTCGTCCCAGGACCTGGCTGACTGAGTCCGCAAGCGTAGCCGCGTGTGGCTGTACGTCCACAAAGGTTGTGTGCAAGTGACCCACAGAACAGTGATCACACAGGTGCTTACGTGTACGTGTGTGTACGTGTGTGTGTGTGTGAGTGTGATTGTGTGAGTGAGGCGTATTATCCAAATACTATTCAGACATGCCCAGTGACAGCGATGGTCCCCACGCTGATGTCCTTGTTTCCCTTGATCAGCTGCTGCAGGCTGGGCAGCGAGCCGACGCCCCCCCTCTGGCACGGAGGGGAACTGCAGCTCGGCCTGCCGCGACTTCCGCCGCTTCACCGAGCGCTTCTCCTGCCGGGGGGGCTTGGCCGGCGGGGCCGGGGCCGGGGCGTGGCCCATGCACATGCCCCGCGACGCAGAGGAGAAGCTGGGGGAGGGCGGGGGGAGGCGGCTGGCATAGGACTCCTCCGAGTGAGTGGAGGAGCTACAGCTGCTGCCCGTCTCTGCGGGCGACGGCCCGAAAGAGAGCAACGATGTCTCTTCCTCCAAAGTGTGCTGAGGGAGGGGCGCGGGGGGTGGGGGAGGGGGAGGGGGAGGAGGGGGGGGCAGGAGGGCTGGCAGAGCGGGAGGGGCAGGCAGGCAGCGGTGGAAGCCGTTGCACTTGGGGCCGCTGTTGGCGCAGGGGTCAGAGGGCACCTCAACCTTCTCCGACGGCTTCGTCTTGCACCGCTTTTTCTATAGGGGGGAGAAAAAAAAAGTATGAATAAATAAAACAACTCCAAGATCATGAATGGCAATCAGACATGTGGCCAAATGACCACAGCTGAGCCCAGCACTATTAATTACTGATCAATGTCGATCAATTGACATTCCTAATTTGGTACAGGTGGTGATGCTGGGGTGGGGTGGGGGCACAATGGGCAAGTTATCTGAGGTGAGCATGGACAGTCTTTCACGGTTGCTATGGCACTGCTCCTGGGTTTAATGTTACAAGGCTGGCCTCATAACAAGGACACAGAGGCAGGCGGATCAGAGGGATGCGCGTGCTGAGGGAGAGGCAGGAGCACAGAGACCAGCTGAGCCCTACCGCCCCCTACTGGCGGGATCTGACTCTACTCTTGACTCCCCGGACCGACACCAAAACAAACAGCACTCAACATGGCCGCCAAGGGCCCCACAAGTAGTGGTTTAGGGTGAACACTGTACCTTTTTCTCTGGCGAAAACCTTAGAGGTTCTACAATGTACAAGTCATCTGGACCTACTGAACAGGGGAGAGAGGGCCTCGGTTAATGATGGGATGGCACACAGGAACACATACATGTAACAAGCATGAAATGACCCTGCAAGGAGTAGCTGGGTTTAAAGCTACACAGAGACAGTTAGCATACAGATGTCAGAAACCACACACTATTAGAATTGCATGTTAATCGCCTATAAATGGTTATCGTTATTGACGCTCAGACTCAAAAAACGGCAGAAGTTACTGTTGGGACCGTTGTGCGAGTGGTTCTCCTCAACCCCATCATTACTACGTGCACGTGTCTGCCATGAGCCCAAAGCACTGCGTCTGTTATTAGACTCC
This sequence comes from Coryphaenoides rupestris, assembly GCA_002895965.2. NCBI lineage: Eukaryota > Metazoa > Chordata > Actinopteri > Gadiformes > Macrouridae > Coryphaenoides > Coryphaenoides rupestris. The sequence continues at coordinate 66,370 of PIJE02001936.1, read as the reverse complement.
TGCGCATGAACACAAGCTGCCAATGACACTCTCTCACTGCAAAGAGACTCTCTCACTGCAAAACACACACACACACACACACACACACACACACACACACACACACACACACACACCACACACACACACACACACACACACACACACACACACACACACACACACACACACACACACACACACACACACACACACACACACACACACCCGATACTTGACCTTGACATTTCTGTTGTTTTCCCCTGGAAGCTCCTCATCTCTGTCTCCCCCCCTACATACCATACCAGGCCTTCTTCCCTCCATCCTCTCTCACATATCATGCTTATCAGCCTTTTTTTCTTGCATATAATATATAGACCCATGTCTATAAATTTGCTTAATGTGTATACAGAAACATGTGTTCTGTATATATTTTTGTAGTTTTATTCCTATTTTTTTTAATTGCATTGAATTCTGTTGCTGTTACAATGAAACATCAATAATAGGTAGACCAAAAATGTTAAATAGACCCAAATTTAAAAATGTGCAGTTATCTAAGACAGACACACACACACACACACACCCACACCCACACACACTAGTTGAGGGAGATGGGAGGGGAGGAGAGATGATGGGGATATGATGGAGTTTCAGGTTTCGTGAGTGAAAGGCGTTTATTGTCTCAGGCCATGTGCCGGGCCGCTCCCTACAGGACGGCGTGGCTCACGTTTCCCGCTCCACTCTGCCCTCCTTATCAGAGCGGCGCCGAGAGAGGCCAGGCCTTCACGGGGACTGGGGCAGCGGCGGCTGGGGGGAGACTGAGTGTGAGTGCTGGTGACTAACGGCAGGGCGATGATGACACAGGAAACTAGAATGTCATGTGATGGCCGAGCAACCTGGTGTGTGTGTGTGTGTGGTAACAAATGGGGTCTTGGAAGGCGAGTGCGCGGGGGGGCGGGGGGCGGTGCGTGTTGTCGAGGAGCTCCTACCGTCTGAAGAGGACAGCTGAAAGGACTTTGAGCGGACCAGAGGACAGGTGACCCTTCGCATCAGACTCATGTCGTCATATGAGGAGAAACATCTGAAAACACACACACAGAGACAGAGAGAGAGAGAGAGAGAGAGAGAGAGAGAGAGAGAGAGAGAGAGAGAGAGAGAGAGGGAGAGGAGAAACACAGGGGCTTACATTAACGCGGAAGGCTTTGCCCATGACTCTGAATTAATTAAAAGGGCCCTATTAGACATTTGAGTGTGATTAGCCATTACAAGCCTTTCAAAATTGTCATATGACTAAAATGTGTACAGTCCACTGGGTAGGCTGGTAGACTGATCTAGTCAGCATACATCTAGGTGGACACACCCACTTGTTATTGTACAATTTTAGTCACATGACAATTTTGAAATGGCCTGTAATGGCTAATCACACTCACACCTGTTTTGTATAATAGGGCCCCTTTAAGTCTCTTGGAACAAACATGTGACCCAACAAAACATTATTTTAACAAATGCTCATAGACAACAGGGATTATGATGCAATGCATGTGAACGGTGTGAACACGTGCATGCATGTACTTTGAATGCACTTTGGATGAACACGTCTGCTGACCGATGACATGGAAATGTGTGTGTGCTGCTCACCTCTTGGGGCTGGGGTAGTGGTTGCTCTTGGGCAAGGCAGGGGGGTTGATGTGGGTGGCGTGGTGCGGGGTGCTGCGGCAGCACTGCAGACACAGCAGCAGGCCCAGCAGCAGACAGAGGACCAGGGACACCACCAGGTAAGACTGGCGGTCAGACACCTGCAAGGGAGAGGAAACACACACACACACACACACACACACACACACACACACCTCTTTACATATACAGCAAGCGAGCCCTGAACACAGAGGGTTAAGCTAGTGGCTGCGGTCCAGGACAGGCGCACCACTAATGTTTCCATGGCCCCAGCCCATATTATAATACAAATGTCCCCACACATTTGAAAATAATATAGCCTGTAGTTATTGGGAATCGATACAACTGTAAAATATTGAAACATTGTCATGCAGTGTGAAAATGGCAATTGTAAGAGTAAATTAGGAATAGGCCTAATTTATAATAATTATTTAAAAATGATTTCATTTTTACATAAATTATGTTTGGTAATGATAATTTAATTATAATAAGGTTTCAAATGCATAATTTGCATAATGCATAAATTATAAAAACGTATTTATTTCTGGACTTCCGACTGATTGTTACTTTATTGTTGATCAGTATTGGTACAATATTGGTTCGGCAGGCTTATTTGGACACAATGTTTTGACCATGCATTGAAATTGTAACCGTTTTCTAATTAACATTTTCAAAAGAAAGTGAATGCGTCTTGTCATTCACGTTACGAACGCTGTTTGTTAGACTGACTCAGACAACTGGTATGTGCCACCACAGTAAGTGTGTCAGAGCCTCAGGATGTAGGTGTGTGGGTGTTATTGTTTGGCACCATGTTGGCTCATTTAGTATAGCGACTAACGGCTAGTGATGCATGCTGGGCCTGTAATGAGGTGGCCTTGCAGCAGCAGGTGTGTGTGTGTGTGCATGACCCACCTCTCTCTGGAGCTGGCTGACGGTAGCCGTGATGTTGAGCATCAGCTTGGTGATGTTCTCCAGCTGGCTCTGCAGAACCTGGATGGAGTCCGTCTGCTTCTGGTCCTAGACAGCACCACGGGTAACAACTGGAGTTTAAAAACAGGTCGGCGCTCACGGTGCATACAAGCCTGCTGGCTCGTGTTGTTAGTGTGGGGGTTGAGGAACAGCAATGGACCCTTTTCACAGATGGTCAGTAGCAGGGTAAAGTCAAATCCTGTTCCTGTAGTTTTAACATTAGTTGGGTTTTATTTATGTCTGTCACAGCACCAGCATGGTCCATGTATAGTTAGTGTACTAGTTGTGTCTCTACTGGTGCACTTGCAGCACCAGCATGGTCCATGTATAGTTACTGGACGAGTTGTGTCTCTACTGGTGCACTGCAGCACCAGCATGGTCCATGTATATTTACTGGACTAGGTGTGTCTCTACTGGTGCACTGCAGCACCAGCAGGGTCCATGTATATTTACTGGACTAGTTGTGTCTCTACTGGTGCACTGCAGCACCAGCATGGTCCATGTATATGTACTGGACTAGTTGTGTCTCTACTGGTGCACTGCAGCACCAGCATGGTCCATGTATATTTACAGGACTAGTTGTGTCTCTACTGGTGCACTGCCAGACCTAAATCAAACAGACCCATCATTAATGTTATGAGCGACCTCTGGGTTTGTTCTGCTGTGAAAAAGGTCTATACTAGAACAAACTTCTACTACGGTAATCACAGTAATTACCAATTACTTGGTTGATTCATTACTTCCTCCACGCACGATACTATGACCAATATCACTACAGTGACGTTCACTGTGGTATACTTAAGACTACAGTGCTACTTGCTGATAGTTATCGCTGTAACTGAGCTAGAGACGGCATCTACTACTACTACAGTGACTACTAGTACAAGTACAGGGCTGTGACGCAGGCGGTGGCCGACCTGCTCCTCAGCCATGCGAGACGTGTTCTGCAGTTTGGTGATGGTCTTGTTGAAGGCTTTCTGCATCTCCTCCATCTGCTTCCGGTACCTGGGCCAGGCGAACAACATTGTGAAGCGTCACACGGACCGGAAACTCAATTCACACATTGTCGTAGCATTTAGCAAAAGGCAACGTACGCTCACAACATTGACTTCTCCAGAGCTACCATGATTCAATTTCATCACTTTCGTTTTACAATAAATGTGCACATTTTGATTTTATGTGAACCATCTGAAATGCTGCGTAGTGCTATATTAGAAATAGTCGGGTTGTCAAAATAACACGTTAATTTCGATCAATTAATTGCCGAAAAAAATAACACATTCAAAAGATGTACACAGACTAATCTATGATCTACAGTAGGGATGCCCAATACGTCGATCGCGATCTACCGGTCGATCGCAAAGGAAGTCCGGGTAGATCGCATAACATTTAAAAAAAATAAAAATAAAAGTGATGTTATCATTCATCCTCCCTGTGACGTTTGCCACTTGATTGACGTACAGGGCAGACATGCTGAGATCTCGTCTTTTCAACCATGTTGTTGACCGGGGGGGGGGGGGGGTAATGACCGGAGTAAGGTATAAATACTGGAGTAAGACAACGACCAAAAATGTACTGAATTGTAGTGTGCCACAAAGGCTCATGCAGTGATGCAAGGTACGCCAAATTATATTGTGTATATATATGAAGTATACTCGGGATATATTTAGCATTTTTAGTGGAGGTAGATCATTTTGGCTTGGTCATTTTAAAAGTAGCTCGCAAGTTGAAAAAGTGTGGGCACCCCTGATCTACAGTGACCATGTAAGAAATGGTGTTACTTCTGTCCTCTTTGCATTCATAGTAATAAACTACATGCATAGACTTAGAATGATCTGTTTTGATATGTATTGATCATTTAATCGATAGCAGTCGGTGCTATAATCCTTATTACAAAACATTTCATTAATTATATACATTTGTTTAATGGCTTGATAGCCCTACTGATAACATATTGGTCTTCTGGTTTCTCTGTGGGGCCCCCCCCCCTCACCTCTGGCTGAGCTCCTCCAGGTATCTGCTGGACAGGCTCAAGTTCATCTCCAGGGCCTTGATGCGGTTGTTGAGCCTCATGAAGACGCTCTCCTTCTGGCTGGAGCCATGCACCGCGCCCCCGTTCAGCATGGCCCCGTTCAGCATGGCCCCGTTGCCGTAGTCCCCGGCCCCCTGCAGCTCGGCGAAGTACTCCGTGGCCGACCGCTGCATGTTCCCGTTGGTGCTGAGCAGGAGCTCGTCCACCGAGTCCATGGCCCGCTGGGGGTCTTCCACCGGCGAGTCCTCCACCCGCTGGAGCTCCCCGGCCGAGGGTGGCGGCGTGTCGACCTGCTCCCCCCCGGCGGGGGAGTGGCGGGAGGCCTGGAGGCCGCCGTCCAGCCCAGTGTGGGTGTCGGTGTGGGGCAGCTCCGTGGGAGGAGGGATGGTGTGTATGGGATGGGAGGCGGAGGGGAGGAGCTGTACAGGCTGGTTCTGGACGGGGGCGACGGAGAAGTCTTGTTGAGCGGCCGTCTCGGAGGCGGGCGGAGGGGTGAGGGTGGGCGCGGGGGTGAAGGGGGCACTGCTGGCCCCCTGGGTCTCCGTCACAAACACCCTGTGGAGGGTGGCGAAGGGGGTGGGGTCCAGGGCTGCGCCGTCACCGTCGACGCGACCCTCCTCCTGGGTGGGGGTGGGCCGGCACAGGGAGGCGTGGGTGAAGCTGTGCGGGGGGATGGTGGTGGTGAGGCTGGGCTCCAGCACCATGTGGGGCTCTGGTGTCGCCGAGGGGGAGGCGGGGTGTGTATGCGCACCGGGGTGTGTGTGTGCGTGCGTGCTGGTGGAAGGCGTGCCCTGGTCGCTGGACTGCCGTGAGATGTCGGGCTCTGGGACCATGCTCTCCGTCAGGGGCAGGGCTTCCTGGACCGGGGTGGGAGAGGGGGAGTCGGCGGCAGGAGTGAGCAGGAGCGCAGGGGGTGCTTGCGTGGCGATGGAGCCCTGCTCCTCCTGGAGGGCCCGCTGCAGGGCCTGCTGCTGCCTGCGGCGTAAGCTGCGCTGCCGGCCGTGGGCCAGTCTGGCCGAGCACCAGCTGTGCAGGAGCTCCGGCAGGGAGGCCATGCAGGACAGAGAAAAGGAGAAGGAGGAGGAGGAGGAGAGCGGGCAGTACATCTGACTCTCCCGCCGTCTCCGCCGGTGTTCCCCCTTCAACTTCTCCTCCTCTGCTTCCCGTCTCCTCCTCTCTTCCTGCTCCTCCTCCTCGTCCTCCTCGCCCTCCTCCATCAGCGTGACTGTGGACTGCTTGGCTTCCTCCTCTTCCTCCTCCTCCTCCTCCACCAGCCTGACGATCTGCGGGGCCTCCAGGTGTTCGGAGGACGAGGGGGTGGGAGGCGGGAGCTCCGTGGGCAGGTCAGAGTCTGGCTGGGACACAGCGTGACCAGCCTCCGCCACCGTCTCCAATCTAGTGAAGAAAACGGATAAGAATGATTTAGTGGGCGAGAGGACTTTTAGCGTGTTATCGATGCCATCACAGCCATCTTGTTGTATGTGCACATCTTATCCACAGAATATAGACAGCAATAGCAAAATAGCAATGAGACTGCTACTTCAATCACCAACAGTTGTGTTGCAGTGTGTGTGTGTGTGTGTGTGTGCGTGTCTCACGTTGCTGAATCGCTGAGGGTTGCGGTAGGCGTGGGCAGGTTCTCCGGGCTTTTCTCGGTTTCATTCCCCAACTCTACCGTGTCGTTGTCTGCAAGGTGGGTAAACACACACACACACGCATGCACACACACCTAGTGTTCACTCATGACGTGGCTAGATTTGACAAGACACATGAACACGAGGCCAGGCCAGATCCAGTTTCTGAATCATTCAAATATGAATAAGAGGAAATGTCATGTGAGTGATATGGTCTTATAGTTCATATTTCTGCTTCTCTAGAACATTAATATCAAATGTTCTGATATTGAAGCACAGAGCAGAAGGTAGTGTTGTGAATCGAGTGTAGAGTTGTGGTACGGCGCTAGGACTGAGCCCCACTGAGAGGAAAAAGAGAACCACGGTTCTGTAGCTGCCCTGCTGACGCACTGCCAAAAGACAGAGTCAACATCTGGTGGCACCACCCACACACCCACACACACACAGACACACACACGCACACGCACACACGCACCCTTTAATGCATTCACACCAAGCACAGTCACACTGAAAACCGAGAGTGGATGGACGAGTCAAAGCGGTATTTGTTGGGAGTTCATTTAAACAAATGTGCGGTGAGAGTAGTTAAGCAGAAGTGGGACAGCAGAGGGAGGGGTGGCGTCCTGTGGAGGCAATGGGCGGATAAGCTTTCACCAATCAGAAGGCAGAGCTGAACACTGCCGTCCAAAAGTGTTGGACGCAGTGCAGAATAAACAAAACTACAAAACTAAAAGAGCCAGAGAAGGGCAAAGCATTACGCCAAGTTGTGATGTCATCCGTATAGTTTCAGGCGGAGATTGGCATTCAAGCATTCGATATACCGCACTGTACGTGGATGAACTTGTTGAGGTTTTATACAGCTACCTCGCAATTACTACAGATCAGAGCATCAACACAATGGTCATATTTTGTTGCTGTATTGCAGAAGAACAAGATGCCATGCTAAAGTTAGAGACGTAACTTTCCCTCAAGTCAAAGTGTTTTATTGTCACATGGTCTTCATAACACAGGGCCATTCTGAACAGTGAAATTCTTGTGACATGGAAGGCAACAGTACGCAAACGAGTAGTCAAAGGACGAAGACAGGGTTCATCCATTGAACACTGAAGATTGTATGCAAACTTTTTTGATATGCATCCAACCTTTACTAGACTAAAAAAGATCCAGTGAAAACGGAGAAAAAAAAATGTAAAAGAAAGGAAAAGAGAAAAAGGGAGTGAGATCCAGTAAACCACTGGCAGACGCTTAGTGAGAGTTGAAAATGCCGCTCCAGTATGTGGAGCTAGATGGTATATTATTATGTGTCGCAATGGGGCCTGGCGGGGGTTTATTAAACTTTACAAATCAATGCAGTCCATTTTGCATTCATGTATCCACTGTGGGAAGACACGGTACAGACCCAACACAACCACCTGGGGACAACGTACATGAGGCGGATTGCAACACTTTGTTGGCAGGGAACCCAGCGGCCCCTCAGCAAGCAGCGACTACACAGTTCCCATAGGGGGGGGAACTACCGCGTAAGCAGGAATGCATTCTATAAGTGGGACCAATGAGGGTCAAATGAGAGCACCGCTAGCGGCAGATCGCAGACATAAGTAAAATTACACTTTCTCTGCTGCTGCTGCTGCTGCAGAAAGCAGCAAACACCACTGCTACCGTCGCTAGCTTAGTCGGCTAGGCTAGTGGGCGGTGTTAATCTCGCAGCCTAGAACCTTCCAAACATCCCCAGATCAGACCCTGTTGCTGTGGGCACCGAGATGTATGCAGGGTTTGTGCTCACTAAAAGGCTCAGAGCAAGGAGACTGAGATGTAGGAGGGGGAAGGGGGAGGGGGAGTCTGGGTTACCTCCTGTGTGCGTCCCGTCGGCCATCTCCGGTTTTCCCCCCAGCACGTTGGCAGCGATGTTGTTGACCATGTTGAGGATGGCGTCTGGCAAGGGAGAGAACACACTTGAACCTCCTCTCCCACTACCCTCCAATCTTCCCCTCAAAAGGTCGCTACACTCCTCAGCGGCCAGATGACGTTTCTAAAGACCTGCTTTGGAGCCTCTGCATGTTAATAAATATAAAGTTATACCTTATGTGCAAGGTAGTGTCTGTGTGTGTGTGTGTGTGTGTGTGTGTGTGTGTGTCTGTCTGGTTTCCTATCAAACTAAATTAGCAAACATGAGGGCCACAGTGTGTTTGCGTGTACGCTAGCGTGCGTATGCGGACAGCCCCCAACCAAACTACCACAAATACAGAAATCCATCACAAGTATTTGCATACAAGATACATGCAGATGCCAACCATCAACCTGTAAACACCTGCTATAGCCACAGCCCAGACCTGGGGCACTGAACACACACTCATTACAAATAATCCAGTGACTCATGTGGTGTAAAGGGACCGATCACACAGAACAGTCGCAACGGACCCAGAGGACACGTCGACCCCGCCTTCGTGAGAACCGCTCCGAGGGTTTGCAGAGGAGGGCTGCGATGCGCAACTGTTTTAACAGGCAAAACCTTACAATTGCTTTCATTCTAATCTCATCTTATGAAGATAAGATAAGATGGAACATCATTCATCCTGAAGGAAATTGTTTCCAGCGGTTGCTCAAAAATACCAATAACGTAAGAATAAAACAATAGAATAATAAATGTACAATGTAGAATAGCAATATAGATATATTTCGTAAAATAACAAGTTGGCAATGGTATTGAATAAAAACAATAGAACAATAAATGTACAGTATATAAGCTTAATAGATAATAAACATAAAAATGAGATTTCGAGCTCTGTCAGGAAAGGGGGCGTCGCCTTTCCCAAAATACCGTTCCATGTGATCGGTCTGTAACAGTTTAATTCACACGCATGTAGCATTTATTCCATTGTGCGTGTGTACACATGCACACACACACACACACACACACACAAAGACCAATATTGATACGTACTGGTAGCAGAGCCCAGGAGGTTCTTCGCAGCCTTATCTTCAGAGGGCTGGAAACCTGGAGGGTAGTCTGAGAGGAGGAACACAAACACACACACACACACACACACACACGGTAATTGATGACACACAAGCTAAACTTTACACACACACACACACACACACACACACACACACACTGTGTTTGTGAAGCAGGCTGAGGCTGGAGGGATGCATTCTGGTTTACACACCAGTCAGTCCAGAATGTATTAGCACAATGCTATTTTGAGCTATGAATACATGTTCTGTAACGTTTCTCACACATCTACCGAGGCATGGCCACAGAAAGACAAAGCTGTGTGGTAATATGGATGATTTTGGGGGGACTTTGTATCGTGCCAATCAATAATGGGAGATTGTATATTGTGTCAATAGAGGAGTGTGTTTTACCAAAGTCCTCCTCCAGGTACTCCAGTCTCTCTGACGGATACTGGGAATCTGATATTTCGTCATATTCTTCCACCATACTGGTGCCAAATACCCTATGAAAACAAGGACAAACAAAAACACATAACTTTACACATGTATAGGATGCATTAGGTGCTGCTCCAGCTCAAGTCTTCCACAGAATTATAAGGTTCCCTGTTGATAAACCCAGAGAACATCGTTGATTGTGGGACATTGATGAGTATATATATTGTAGTTTTTCAATCATTCGTTCACACCAAAACAATGATATCAGAGTTAATCTCCACTTGATAAGATTAATGGACACCATACAATCTAGAACGTAACCACACCTAATTCCAGCTATACATTCCCAGGGCTCTCCGGCTTTCACCTTATGACGTTTATGTGTAGTGTTCCATCAGATCTGACATGCCCCCTCTGAAAATAAACTGCTTATTGTCTGACTTGGATATTTTAAAGTCAAGTCAATCAAGTCAATTAGATTTGTACAGCCCTTAATCACAGTCTCAAAGGGCTTTACAGGCCATATGATTATGGGCCATGTGGTTATGACACCCCCCTAGCCCTCCTAAAGGATAAGAAACGACTCCCTTAATTAACAAGGAAGAAATCTGGAGAAGGAACTCAGAGTGGGGGATCCCTCCTTCCAGGGACGGTTCGGAGTGCAATGGGTGTCATACGGGCATGAAAAGAAGTAACTAAGCATTACATTACAAGCGAGGATAGTTTCAATCCAACGCAATATGTGTTTTATGCGTCTTCACAAACAAACTTTATTTATGTTTGTAATAACCAAACTTTAGTTTTTAATAACCAAACTTTAGTTTGTTTGTCTCATTCCCCACCTCTACCGTGTCGTTGTCTGCAAGGTGGGTAAACACACACACACACGCATGCACACACACCTAGTGTTCACTCATGACGTGGCTAGATTTGACAAGACACATGAAAAAAAAAAAAGCATTTTAAATCTTCTCGAGGTCTCACCTGATGAGGCTGAGGGGACAGAAATGTTCCGATCCAAAGTGGGACAGGAGTTCCACCTGTAAGGGACATTTAGACACAACACGTTCAACACAAAACAAGACATCCACAGTAGAGCAAGCTACCCACACCCAGTGGTTGAATTAACGCCAAAATCATCCCCATGGAAACAAATATTTACTTGTATTCCCACTCCATAAAAATGCACCAAAATGAATGTGAATACCCAAATCAGAGAGAGTGTGTGTGTGTGTGTGTGTGTGTGTGTGTGTGTGTGTGTGTGTGTGTGTGTGTGTGTGTGTGTGTGTGTGTGTGTCTCCCCCCATTGGCTTAATACATTCTTCATGCATTACAGATCAACATTGTGCTCCGCCACCATAACTGTCTCCCATTATACAGAGTATCAAAGTAAAAGCACATGGTGCGCCCTGCCACAGAGAGAAAGGTTCTAACCTTTATGTACTTGATGAACATCTGATGCGAGAAGAGGACAGAAGTGAAAGAGAAAGAAACAGAAGAGACAAAAGTCATTCAAATTGGATTTCATGCTGCAAGAGTCAGCCGTTGGCTCACAGCATGACTACATGATGTTTTCTTTTCATTGTGTTCATTTCATTTGGCAGTGCGCGACGGCGCAGGATTTAGCTAGTAGAATCTACAAGCAGCACTAGCACTAGCACAAGGTTGTTGTTGCCTAGGTTTGAAGGAGAGCAACAGAGAGAAGGACATTAACAAGGACAGAGGAAAGGACACATCAGTGCTTATCGCTGGCTGTATACCCGCCGACGGTAAATCATGTACTGTATATCATATACTGCATACTATCAGCGGGAATTCACAGGCTGATCTTAAATCAACAGGAAAAAGGTCAGTTTGGGTTAACTTTTTGGAGAGATCACTGTTAAGAGATACTTTATGTAATTGATTCAATGGACTATGTTTAGGGCTTCACACGGAGAGTGATTAACAACTGTGAAGTCATGAGACGTTACCACGTGCTCGGGACATAACTCATGGCCCCGTTTACACGAGAGAAATGTCTAGACTCCACGACTGTTTAAAATTGTTTATCTAGATTCATACATTCAACATTCACACTCGCTTGCACGGGACATTTGATCTTGGGACGACAAGCCATCTACATCTACATTGCCTCTACATTTACATTTGGGGCATTTAGCAAACAATTACAGCAAGTACACTTTGTCCAAAGAGAGCGAGAGAGTCTCTTGAAAGTAGCGAACACCACTCTTGGAGGTGGTTCTGACAACGGCTGTCTGCATGTCGAGATTCAAAAATCTCACGTAAACAAGTCCTATGGGGCATCATGTAGTCTGTCTACATAGAGCAGTGGTGGGGATGTGAATCTACAACGTGAACGCGAGGGACCCTCGCCTGAAGCCGAGAGGCGCACCTTCACATATTTGGCGTAGAGCTGCTCGTCCAGCGGGAAGCTCTGAACTGTGCGCTCGTCACGGCCGTGGAACGTCCCCAACTTCACCCATTTGTTGGTGGGGTACCTGGACACGTAAGGGTGTCAAAGGGTCAAAAGAGTCAAGAGAGTGGAGGAGACATTCGTAACGCGTTTGTCGTGCACACGTGGTCGGCAGCCGTACCGGTCGCTGATGGAGACCAGGAAGTCTCTGGGCGTGGACGAGAAGAGTTCAAAGTTGGCGATGTCCAGCTGCTTCACTTGGATGGGCTCACAGAGCTCAATGACAAACCTGCAGCGCCAAGCACATTGCCAATCAGTCAGACTCAATGGTACATTTCAAATGATGATATTTTGGGGGTATATACTGTGTGTATATATATATATATATATACACACACACACATGTTCATCGAATAATAATAACAAACTGAAAACACAATTCCAAAAAATAACCATGGATTATAGTTGCAACCAAATAAGCAAGACACCATTTACAGAGAACAAATGTAGCTTTTGTGACTTTACCATATTTTATTGCTGCATGGATTCAACATGTACAGGTCCATATTCTCTCTGAGGATAGAGGAAGTGCTCTGGAAGGAAAAGGAAAATAGCAGTGTCTGTTTTTGTTCACCCTTCATATACTCATTGAATAATATTAACCACACATGTTGTCAAAACACATGTTGTATGAGGAAATCAACTTCAATTACTGCAGGCCTGGCCAACCCGCGGCTCCGGAGCCGCATGAGGCTCTTTGTCTGGTTTCATGTCTCTTACGTTCATATCGAATTTTGTGTTTTTTTTATGGCTGTCAAAGTTAATGCGTTATCACAGATGTTGCGCCAAGGATGCGCAATGACGCTACCGTGAGGCACGCGACGAGCTCCGAGTTAGCGTCTCTGGGGGGGGGGGTCCGTTAATTTGCGGTTCTGATGGGGGGGGGGGGGTGGGGGTCCGTTAATTTGTGGTTCTGATAGATAAGACTATGAAAATGTTATTGCCCTGGCAGTGGCTACAAATATTTTTGGTGTGTGTGAGAGGAAGAGATGGGGAGATGTTCATGTGTGTGTGAGAGGAAGAGATGGGGAGATGTTCATGTGTGTATGATGTGGCTCTTTGCAGTAACACAGTAAAGAAATTGGCTCTTCGTGTCTGACTGGTTGGCCACCCCTGAATTACTGTGTATCTGATTCCCTCATTTGTGTGGTATGCCACGCATGCAGGCAATGTGGGTCTTTGTGATGCTGTGGCACAGAGTGTCTTGGAATAGATGTTTCACCTTGGCCTCGTTGTTGGCCGACAGTATCTTGGCACCACACTCCACGGAGGCATAGTTGTTCTTGAAATTCTTTTGGACCTTTTTCACAGGGTGGGGGCTACCGTTGGTTGAGGTATGAAGAGATTGACCTGGACACAAAGGAAAGTGAGGGATTAAAGGCGATCCGGCGAGGAGGGTTCCTGGATGCATCAGCACTGCAAAAACTCAAATTTGTCTAATTTCTAGTAAAAATATCTCATTACACTTAATATAAGACAATCACCTAACAAAGTAACATTTCTGTGAGATATAAGGACTTGTTTTTCGACAATGCATCTTGAATATATTGTTAAGTGAGAGAGTCTTGAGTCTTGTTTTCAGTTATATCTCAGATGAAACATTTTTGACATGTCATAAGGTTTTTAAGCTGCTGTGTTATTTTTAAAAGATGGATCATCTTGTTGATCCTTGTTGATACTCGTAAAATATAGCTTAAAATTTGTTTTCCCAGCTAATTTCAAGATATCTTTTATCTTGAAATATCTTAAATATCACATCTTATTTCAAGAAATCTTACCAAGCGAATTTTCACTTGTTCCATTGGCAGATTTTGTTTACTTATTACAAGCAAAAAACATCTTATATTAATGTTTTTTTAAACGTATTGTGTGGCCTTTTTTCCAGTGAGGTCATATGGGTCATCGCTTAGTAGGTCAACAAAGCAGAGGAAGGCAAGCGTGTGTGCGTCTTCATACCATGTGACGTATACACGATCATGATGATCCACAGATTAACATTTCAATTAATTTCATGCTTTACAAAGATATTGGAAGATATAAATATCCATGCGTTCTACCTTGATAAATTAAAAGGTTAAAATACATTTACAAAAAGTAGAACTTATGAGAATACCCTTGACACTACTCGAAATATGTGTGCAGATTGCGTCCGAAAGCTTGGACGTTCGCTTGTACATCGTGGGCCAGAGTGTGAACACAAACAAAGTCCCTGGAGTGCTTTCCTTCCCGCGTCTGCGGACACTGTGGAAAGGGGAATGCATTAGGCCAGGGTCCGTGGCCCCAGTGGAAACTGACGTCGGAGCGGAGCGGGTCAGAGGTTACGCAACACCCACAAAGCTACGCTCAACTGAGTTCGGAGAGAGAGAGAGATGTGGAGAACATCATCTATCGGAAAGAGCAGAGTGCTGCTCAGTAAAGACTGAACTGACTTGAGTTTTCTTTCGTATCTCACTTCCTCATTGCAATACAATCCCCCCCCCCAAACACACACACACGCGCGCACGCACACACGCACGCACGCCACGCACGAACACACACACACGCACACGCGTTTCTCTTACTCTTCTCTTTCTCCACCTCCATGACTTGTTTCTTCCACTCGTCGAAGGTGGGGATGTCCTCTTTGCTGGGCACCGATGGGTCCGGGCCGGCGTCCCCCGCCTGAAAGCCACAACAAGTGGCGTATTATTATTATTACCCACCTGAAGCCAGCAGGGGTGTCAGGAGGACGCAACAGAACACAGCACTCCAGAAGACCAGGACAATACTATGGCGGTCCCCATAGTCCTCCTGGCTTCAGTGAGGCATGAATACTATTAGACACTACTCCTATGTGCATAACAGCCAGCCGCTCGAGCATCTACAAGCACAAAAATACAAATGTCGCTTTGGATAAACGTGTCGGATAAATGTAATAAATAGTGCATCGCGTGTATGGGAACTGAAGTAGATTTCCACTAGGATGAGCATGAAACGCATGTGGCATTTGAGTGCACAGAGATGCATCGCACCGTGAGTAATTGTTTGAGGGATTACATAAGCCTACGGTTGTCCCAGGAGCAAGCTTGAGTCTATGAAGCCACCAACCCAAAAGGCCTCTTATGTAAACACACAGTAACAGCTAGCTAGCCGGTGCGCAAGCCAGCCCGCCACTCACTGGCTGATTTAGTTGCAACACAGAATGAAGGCTCACAATTAAATCCAGAAAACGTTTTCCGGATTACAACAACAACAGGGGGGGGGGGAAAGAACCTTACTCACATACACACTTGTGGGGGCAAACAGAGAACAGACTGAAGGATTGTGGCTGAAACTTCATGATGCAGCCGTCTATTCTGGTAACCATCTCATTCCCTTGCACACACTCTGTAGTAGTGTTGTAGCTGGGGTGAGCACTGCACCTACCTTCTATTTATAGCTCTTTTTTGTAACTTTATGGACAGGACAGTGAAGACGGATAGGAGAATGGGTTGAAAGAGAGTGGGCTCCTACGCCCACTCTCGTGGGCTACGTGTAGGACCGCAGGTTGGAAGCGTAGCCCAGATGCTACAAGGTATATTGCCTACATGATTAGCACACTAGCAAGTTGAACCACCAAGTGATTTCAATCACTTTTTGACAGGGGCGGCCTGGCTGTGGTAACCCACATTTACACTGGTCGATCCAAAACACACGCCTCGCACGGCTGTGTGTGACTGACTGACCTGCTCTTCTGGGTGGAGGTCGCTGGCGTTCCCTTCCTGCAGCTCGGCGTCGGCCAGCGGCTGCTGTTCCTGCTGCTGCAGCTGCTCCTCCTCCTCCCCCTCCTCCTGCGGCAGCAGTGGTGGCTCTGCGGGGCTCAGAGGCGCCTGCTGCCCCTCCACCTCCACCTCTACCTCCTGGACGTGCTGCTCCGACCACGGACTGCCCACTACGTCTGCGCCGCCCGCATCCTCACTACAGCACCGAGGGGAGGGGGGGGGGGGGGTGGGGGGGGGGGGGGTACACAGAGGGTGGAGGTAGGAGGAGGAGATGCAGATTGAGAGGCGGAGAGTGGAACGTGAGTGTGGAGCATGAAACAGTAGTCGACTAATGGTCAACGTACGCAACAAAACTGTTCATCTCTGCAATCTGTCTGAGAGTGCAGTGCGTGTGGCAGAGTGTGACGTGGGCGTGGCAGAGAGGTATTCTAAGAGGGGTATGCTATCCCTCTTTACACCGGTTAGTCTGTGGTGGCTTTGTGAAGAAGAGACAGCAGTGAAAACGGAGGAGAAGGAGGAGGAGGATAGCAAGGCCAGCCAACAGCGGATGCACTTAGTGGCGAGCGGTGGCCGGGTGGGGGCGTTTCCATGGTTACCTTGCTCGGCATTCCGATAGGCCTCTTAACTCACCTGGGGAGAGGGCTGCCAAAAGGAGGGTTTGTACAGGTTGCCAGTTTGACTCCACAATTTGAGTCAGAGAGCTCAGCACAGAGCTCAGCAGAGACAACGCTGTCTAGCGGGGGCTCGTATCCAGCACTGGCAACCCACACTGCACTGAGGGGAAAGAGAGGACATGCTGTTTAACACAGCTACTCAGACTGAGGGGGGCAGGGGAAGAGAGAGAGAGACAGAGAGACAGAGAGAGACCGAGACAGAGAAAGAGAGAGAGCTGTGGTAGTTCAGCTCAACTGAATGGTTGTCTTGTTCTGTCTTGACGGAAGCAAGCGTTTTCAATCAAGGACTCCGAAAGTGAAGAAGCCATGAGGAGGTCACTCTTTTTGAAGGTTCCATCCTGAAGGAACCTGGGTACGACGGTCCAATGATCCAAAAGTCCTCAGGAGAAGTTTGGTTTGAGGAGAACACAGCGTATAATTGTACATACGATGTGTGTAAACTCCATGTGCCACAGCTGGAGTGGGTTGACCCCTTCCACAGGATGCACTTAAAAATAAGCAAGCTCATACCATAGGCATGGTGTGAGAGACTAACAGACGAGACATCACGTTGCGTCCGTTGACAGAAATGGCCATCTTGTAGCGCTTTCCGAACCCTCCACAGAGCTAGACCTGGGCGTGCTGCGTTGGCAGGAGCCCGGCGGTGAACTTTACCCTGTGTGCATGGAGCCGAGTCTCCCTGAGGTAGGCGTGTCTTGGATGTTGTCGAGGGTCAGGGTAGCGGAGGGGTCAGGCGACGGGACAGACTCCAAGGCTCCGGGCTGCGCAGCGGGGACATCGCCGGGACTATCTGTCCGCTCGGGGAGAAGTGCTTGGGGTGGTGTGTCAGCGGGAGCCTGGTCCTGGGCTGGAGATGGTGGCCGGTCAGGGGTGACCGAGGAGGAGGACGACGCAGAGGGAGTGAGGGGAGTTTGGGCTGGCCGGTCATGGTCCTGTCCTTCCGTCTGGGATTCTGGATGGGGTTCAGGCGAACCCAGTGTAGAGTCTGATTTTGGTTCGTGTGGAATGACCTCCACCAACGGCACCTCCTCTGGGGTCACAGTCTGTTAAAGGAATGGCAGAATGGTGTGAAATCATCTGCAATCATGAGTCTGCAACCACTTGCTTTCCCTGACCAGAGAAAACGGAGCCCATAAATGCAATAAACAAACACAACAAATGTATCACTTTGCATGTACAAACATGGTTTGCACTGTTCATTTGCATAGTATAATATGGTTTAACAATGCATACATACACTTTGTTGAGCAAGCGTAATTTATTTAAACAATCGAGTGTCTTAAGGCTCCTACCCACTAG
Source organism: Coryphaenoides rupestris (assembly GCA_002895965.2). NCBI lineage: Eukaryota > Metazoa > Chordata > Actinopteri > Gadiformes > Macrouridae > Coryphaenoides > Coryphaenoides rupestris. The sequence continues at coordinate 48,503 of PIJE02001936.1, read as the reverse complement.
GCAACAAACATGCTGATTTTAGGGCCAACTGACTCAGGGGAGGAGGGGGAGGTGGGGGAGATCAGGGCTGAAGTCTGCTGATGGTTGTGCAGTGTGGCGAGTGTCAAGAAACACGAGGCGAGTGTCAAGACACACAATTGATTTTGAGATTAAGAACAACCAATGGAATGTGAGGTCAACAGGAAGAAAAGGGAATGAACTGGGAGTGCATTCAGTGTTTACAATAAAAACAACTGTTAGTTTCTACAATTTCTATAAGTCCTAGTAATTTAACAAACAATCAGGGTAGGTAAAAAAAATAATAATAATAAATCACGGAGGAATGCTGGTAGTATGATGGGCTGTGACAAGTGTATGGCCCAGTCTGCTGCATCTCGTCCTACAGAAACCATTATCGTGAGTATGCAAGTTTTCACAGAAGGCGCGGATAATCGTATAGTAGATTTTTCATGTCATGTAGTGTGTACTGCCCAAGTTGGCCCCGATGTCTCCTAGTGGGTATAGAAGGCTTTACATACACACTCGCTACCAGCACTGTAACCTTAGTCTACTAAATAGGTGTGACAAGGAAAGGCCTGAGGGAAATGGAAGCGTGGGGATGTTTGATTTCTTGATTGATTGTTACCGGTTCACTGTTGTGTATGGTTTCTGCTGGCAGTTGGTCTCGTGATGCTGCTCTCTCCGTCTCCAGCCCCACGTCGTATGACGTGAGCGTGTGTAACAACTCTTCCTGGGAAAAACAAGTTTCACACACAAATGGAAAAGTAAGCACAACAACGTTGACATGACTGTACTGGGCGCCGTTTCAAGTAGCAGGTTAGGATCTGTTGAAGTTTACTGTAACCCATTCAATCTCTGTCAGGTTCAACCTGACAAATGCACGTTCATGTCCAGCTTCAAAAGCCATCACCCATCGCTCCCTGAAAGCGTGATTGATCAGGGAATACCCAAGCAGTCATTTCATTGCTTATATTGGTTGAAGTACTACGTCACCATGGAAAGGCTGGATCTATGACACCAGTTGAAGTCATTATAGTAGCAAGTTAATTGATTAATTTTTTAAGAAAGATGAAACTGCAGTTTACTATAACGCCTACTGAAGTGACATACTTTGATCATGTATCAATTGAATAATTCGCATTAGAAAAAACTGTTAATAAAGTATTATTATTAATCTTAAATCATGGTTTAATCTTCAGTGGTTTTGTGCTGAGCACGATCGTGGAGCGTGTCAAAAATACTATAGAGGCAACCATAAACCCCACACTATAAACACAAGTAGCACTCGTTGCTGCCGTATCACCAGACCCATTTGGTACCCGTAGGACCACACAGATCGGCTACAGTACCAGGGTCAGGGTGGGCAGACACACCTCCAGACCCCTCACCCTGAACACAGGATCTCCCCAAGGTTGCGTCCTCAGCCCCATACTGCACACACATGACTTTGTGGCTAGGTCACTACACCATCGTCAAGTTTGCAGATGACACAGTGGTGGTGGACCTGATCTCCAGTAACGATAAGAAGGCCTACCTAGAGGAAGTTGCTAACCTGTCACTATGGTGCCAGGACAAGAGCCTCATGCTGAATGTCTCCAAAACTAAGGAGCTGATTGTGGACTTTAGGAGGACACAACTTCAGAGGACTTGCACACCACTGGGGATTAAATGGTACTGCTGTGGAGAGGGTGAGCAGCTTCAGGTAGCTAGGAGTCCACATCACAGCGGATCTGACTTGGACTACACACATTGACACTCTGGTGAGGAAGGCGAACCAGCACCTCTACCACCTCAGGCAGCTGAGGAAGTTTAGAGTCTCCCGGAGGATCCTTCAGACATTCTACGCTGGTGCGGTGGAGAGCATCCTGACAGGAAGCATCACTGCCTGGTTCGGCAACAGCTCCTCTCAAGACAGGAGGGCTCTGCAGAGGGTGGTGCGTTCGGCTGAGTGCACTATTGGCACTACACTCCCCACCCTGCAGGACCTGTACTCCAGGAGGTGTGGAACCAGAGCCTGCAGGATCATGAAGGATCCTCACCACCCCAACAGCAAGCTGTTCTTACTGCTGCGGTCAGGCAAGCGCCTCCGCAGTCACGCTGCCAGAACAGAGAGACTAAAACAGTTTCTTTCTGCAGGCCATCAGGACTGTGAAGGCGGCAGCCCCCCCCCCCACCCCACCCACAGGTAGTACACCATACATGCACCCACATAGTCCTACTACATAACTGATATTTGTATTGTTCTATTGAACATTCCGCTGGGCATCGCCACTTTTAAATTTCACGGCATATCCTGTATTGAATCTTGTCCCTTCAGCTTGGCATGCAGTGTCACAGACAAGGAATGATCTGTGCTGAGACAAAGCAGCAAGACTTTCAAGGACAGAATCAACATGCTCGTAAATGCTTAAATATAGGTGTGGGTGGGGTTAAGATACTAGAGGGTGAGGTTTTAGAAACCGCATATCAGTTCAATCTATAAACTTCATGATTGTTGTTCAATTAAAATAATTTGTTTTGGATAACACCATGGCAAGCGGTTTGTTTCCATTCTCTAAACCAATGAGATGATAGAATCAGTCTTGGCTTGGTATCTCAAACTTAAAATTCTGCCATTCCCTGAATTCTGACTCGACATATCTGGTGAACCCGGAATTCCAGCTTCTTGACACAGGCCATGCATAATGCTTCATGCTATGGCTGTGGTAACCTGCATAGCTTGCACACAAAACTCAAGCACGTTAACGCAAACAAAGTGTTTAGGTACATCACACTGCTTTTTGTTGGAGATATTTATATGACTTTGGATTTTGATTTCCCAGAGTGGATATAGCCTCAACTAGAACATCCTGTTGGATTCAAACAAAGTCCAGCCCACACAGAGCTTAATGCACAGAAGAAAAAAAAAGGGTTGAGATGTTGACACACTATAGGAAGAGACAAAGGCTGTGTTATCAGTCCGCTGACAGACTGACAGGCCTGTTTGGTGGGCCGGGTTGGGCCTGGTGGGTTCAGGGCATCAAACAATGACCCCTCTTCTTCCGTACAAACACGCATTCACCGTACAACTCGTTCACCCACTCCCGATACACACACTGCCTTACCATTTCACTGAGGCAGACAAGAAGAAGATGACACACACACACACACGCACGCACACGCACACGCCAAGCGTGTTCTGGAGGTCATTCAACGTCAACAGACTTGAAAGCAAAAAGTTGCACAATGCAGTACCAACACACAATTTACTATGAATACAGACACAACACACGTCTCAACAAGTTATGAGCATCAACTCACCACAAACTGGATGAGGAAGTGGTTGGTAACGCAATGTGCAAGAGCTACAGATGGGAATATAGCAGACTCTTAATAATCTGTAATCTGAGACTCCACTGATTGATTCTGTACTAGTTATTAAGCATTGAGAGTACAACTTTAGTAGAGGTTTGGGTGGTATATTTCTTTAAGACTAGACTTTGAACAATATGTTATGGCAGGCAACCGGAGGGAAAAGTGAGGAGTATGGGCAGCTCTAGAAAAGTGGATTAAATGTACTTAACGCATGCCCAGCCGTGACCCAGTAATAACTTTTAACTCAGATTTCCCCCCTCTCGCCCTCTCCCCATCTGACCTTAGCAACTGGGGCCAGGGAAGGAGGGCGGGCCATTAAGATGGCTTACCCTCTATAGCTCCCGTCAGCCAATAATGATAAAGCACCCATCATGAGAATGTTAATGACCTTTGGGTTCCGACACAGGTAAACAGTTCAATCTGCCTTCATTGTAACCAAACTCGATAGAAGACGCAATAGAAGAGAAAGGATAATCTTTAACCAAGCTAGCGTAATCACAAAGGAGTACACACCAGTGTCTTTGCTTCACCGGCTGCTGTCTTTACCAGTAGGTTACTGAAAGCCTACCTTGATTAGACTGGCTAGCTGAGAGCTTACATTTCCTATAATCCAATACACACTTCACTTCACTCTACTACTCAGACAGTCACGATCCGACTGCTCTTAATTGCAGACAACTAGGGCAGGTGGGTATAAGACCACAGCTCCTTCCAGTCCCCTTCACTCCCAGTGGGCCTGCAAATATTGCTGAGCATGCAGCTCATTGCTGCTGCTAACTAACAGGATAGAATGGGATAACCACGGCCAGCTAAACATTAGCTAGGACCATTAGGAGGGAGCTTGTTTCACATAGGAGTAGTTGTTGAATGCTACAACTCTGTTGGACCCCTGCTAAGAAGCAGGTGAGGAAAAGTGTGTATTTTTCATCAATCATTAAACACAGGTCTTCTGTCCACTCAAAGTCGACGCTGATAGGTTGACAAAAATAAAAAGTGTGTTCATAGGTTTTAAAAGCACACTCCGACAAAATGTGATTGATCGCTTGATATGATAATGATTACCACAGAGAGAACATTCACTTGTAGTGTAGCCGTGTGAGTGGTTGTCATGGCAATATACATCTGGCGACCAGGACCAACCTTGTGCTGTGTGGAGTCCTGCCCCTCCTGGGCCCGCTCCAGGGTCCGGCTGGGGGCCTCAGGGTCCGTGTCCCCAGCAGACTGCGCTGGACTGGACATGCTATGCTCTGAACTATACACATAATGACTGGGGTACCTGGAAGACAACAAGCATAAACAAACCATGCGTTTGGTATCATTATCATTTTACAGCATGGAAGGCTGGTTTTTATAGCATGATGGTGAACAAAATACAAAATTACAGGCCGATATGATCGTTTTTCCAAGAAACCCCCCGATGAGCTGAACAGAAACAATATTTCTCATTCTGTTCTGTGACTTGGTTCAATTAGTTTTAGATGACAATGGAAGTCTATGCTGCCAAAGTATAAGCAATATATCTGTAGACCATTCCACACATTATTGTTGCTTTGGTTTGGTTGTTTGGTTCACAGGGCATCTCCAACGAGACAGATAGAATTGCACCAGACGTGCCCTTTCAAAATCAATGTTGTCACGATGGTCTGAACTTTTGACCCTGTCTCAGTTACGTGGCAGTGGATTGAATCACCAGTTCATCAGTTTTCAGCTTTCTGCATTATTTCCTTGCGTGGAGAGCACCACCCCTGCCTCATTGCCAAGGCTAACTTAAAGGCTTTTTAGACTGGAAACGAAAGTCAGCCGTCCTCAGTATAGTTTCAATGAAAGGAAATGGAGTCCAGGCAGAGCGAGAGATGGGCCAGATTAAGTATTTGGCTTGCAAACTGAATTGAGAAAAAAAGCCTGACAATATGGAGCCATAAAAATGTAAGAAATAGCTAATGGTTTGCTTACTGTGTTGTCACTGTGGTAAAAAAAGAAGTTTATTCCAGCCTTCTGCAACAGTAGACATTTAATTGATTGCATTTCAATTAGATGGTGTGAAAACGAGCAGATGTTAACCGATTTCCGTTGGGTCTTCGCTGACTCGTCGCTATGGTTACCCAGCACTGTCTGTGCGACACGCTTTGCGTTATTTAGACGTGGCGCTGGAGAGCTCGCTAGAGAGACAGTGCAGACCTGCATACCGCTTCGGTCTCCCATTTATGCAGTCCATTATACTTGCCGCCGCCCCCCCCCCCCCAGTACCTTTATCGCCTTTTAAATGAGATTGAGCTTCTTGGGCGATTGGGCGAGCCATCACATTCAGTTACCGATTTACAAAGCCAATGTCATGGATACATCCGTCGTGAGGAATAGTTAACAGTCCAATGTCCACTGCCCTTGTAAAAATTCAATGTGAAAGAATGCATATTTAAACCATTAGCCAAACTTTGAACACATTAAACCATGAAAAAATAACATTGACCTCTATCGCTTCATAAAAAGGTGATAAAAGACAAAAGAGAAGTGTAAGGGCAAAGCGAGGAAATCAGAAATCAGAAACAGCTTTACTGCCTTAGTTTTTGCAAACAAGGAATGTACTTGTGTGCAATTGGTGCCTAACATTGAACAACATTGAATATTAAAAGTTGTCAATAGAAATTCAAAAAAAATAATATATATATATACAAAATAAGCAGCTAAAAGTTGCAATTTAAAAAAAACATGTGCGTTAATGTACGCAGTGGTATCCATGGGGGGTGGGTGGAGGACATAAAGACGTGTTGGTCATTCATCATCAGTGGGGGGTAAAGGCATCTCATCAGTGGGGGGGGGGGGTGAGGCCAAGACATCATGTGGTGAAAGACCCTTAGCGATCCGGTCTCTGCATGCGCGTCCGCAGGGGGCTGGGGGGACGAAACGGGGAAGCTAACCCTCGATGTCCGCGAGCGCTGATGTGTCTCAGCATGTGCACTACGCTGAGTCACCCCCAGAGAGTGCAGATAAACTCTCCTCTTTCAACTTCACGGTGGGACGGAAGCCATTAGGGGCACGCTACTTAATGGCCTGTTGTGTGTAAACGCATGATGCATTGAAGTTCAGACAGGAAATACGAAACCGGACCCCTTCGTCACAGCCAGGCCTTTAAAAAAGGTGCAACGTGGTGCACGCCCATGCACACCAGAAGATGGGTCTTTGGTTCTTTCCTGGATGAAGGTATAGCAACACCACTAGCAACAGCGATACAGTCCACTAGCACAAGTAACCGGAGAGTCATCTTGAGCAGCTATACAGTACATCACTGTCATGTAGCAGCAGATGGAGCCTCGTGTTGGCATGCCGTCACCGCGGGTCTCCCACGGGAAACGCATGATGGAAAAATGTCACACACACACACCTCAGAGACGTGCGATAGTCTGTCGGAAGGCAGGCATGTAATACAGAGATGCATACCCGCTTCATGTTAGTTTAAATATGAGCTGAACGGACATTAATGATCCAAGGTAACAATGACAATGTCTAGTAGGCCTATATCATAGCAAGCAGATGAATTGATCCCTGGGACACAGTCCTGAATTGATATTGGTTGGATCTCTTTTTTCAAATTCCTGGATTTTGAAAGTTTAAAATAAATACATACATACATACATACATACATCTATTAGAGGTACAGATTAGCCTACAGATCAAAATTTGTGCAAACGCATCGTTCAGTCATAAAGCTCAAGACTCCCACCGTAGTGTAAAGTGAAACGTAGTAAACACATCCACACGTTGTCTAATATATGGTGACACACTCCCCACAAGGGTCAGTCAAAAGACAAGACACCTACAGAAACCAGAGAAGCATGCAGAATATACGTGTCTGTGGGCGGGGGCTAATATTAACCTGAGCTAAACTTAGAGCCAGGGACTATGCAGTGTTTCATGTCACGTAGCTTATGTGGGAAGAATGGCAGTTGAAGCCTCCGGTTGTGCAACACTAAGCGAGGGAAGGTCACAGATGATGACCTTGCAGAACCACCAAGTCTAGACTTGCATCCCCTTCACTTTCAGTTATTGTAGTATGATGCGCAATTATAAACGTTTCGGCTTTAATCTGTTGCCATTTTCATTACACAAGATGGCTCACAAAAAGTGACTCAGAAGAGGTGAGTAATCACGAAAAGACGTCACACATTAGTCATGTAGAACGGTTGCATGCTGGAATGCACGCAAAAGACCCCAAAACATTATCTATTCATGTGATGCATCTGCAGTAAACTGGCAGGCAAGGTGACTTTCACGGCAGATGAAATCGCCGGCATTTTACATTCTCCCAGAAGAGACATGCTTGTCCTTGGCCGAACAGAGGTGATGTTACATCAGCCAAGACCAGCCTCTATTGGATTCCGTGGCGCTATAGTATGATGTATTATTATGATCAGTTAGGCCTAATAGCGGTCATGGTCAAGTCACTTGTAGAAGAAGGCATTTACCAACACCACGTCACCCATGGGTCGTTGATGAGACATGAAATAAGAATTAAAAAAAAATACTTGAAATGCCTCGCATTCACAACAGATGCTTTTTGTGGTGGCTAAAATGCTCAGTTTTGCTGTAGCAAACTCTTTTTCTAGGTCAGACTAGATACTATTTCAGTACATATATATATATATATATATATATATACAGTACATACACACACTTCTTTATCTATCTCTCTGAATTTACAGATAGAGCTTGGAGGTATAAGATGCTGAATAAGCATTGCACATATAAAAAGAACACACATTAGTTAGCCATTTCTAGAATGTACAGTTTGGTACGTGAACATGACGCAGTTCCCCACATGGTTCTGTAATATTTCACGGAGAAAGCCATGTGCCGTCAGCAGCCACAAAGACGCACCACCGTTTTGTTTTTTCCTGTCAAGAGTAAGACTGCATTCATATCTAAATGAATCTCGACTTGAACATATTCAGAGGAATAGACGATCTTTCCGATTAATCTACGTGCCTTGAACTTCTCACAAAACACCAGAGATAATAGAGTTCAGAGTCCCCCCCCCCCCCCCCCCTTCGCCATCTCAATGGAGAAAGCGCAGAGTGTTGACATTCCTGAAGACAAGCATGGACCTCGTTTTTCAGGGGGGAAAAGAAAAGGGGACCAAAAAAAAGAGGGGAGGGAGGAGTTTGACCTACTTCTAGCTCTTATGCAATACTGGTGGGGGGAGGGGGGGGGGGCGGGGGGTGGTGGCGGAACCACACATGTATACAAATACATTAGAGGCTGCTTAAGAGGCTGACCTCAGGAGGAGGCTGGGAGAAAGAGTGTTGGTCAGAAACGATGCCACAAAGCCCTGCGTTGGTAGCTCCAGCAGCTGAAGTTCTCGGAGCGGAGGAAGTGCCTCACGCACGGCTCATGACTCAGCAGAGTTGCAAATATCTGCTCTTCCCCTTTCCTCGTCACTCACGCATCCGGCTCTACCATTCAGCAGAATGATGGATTTACAGGAACAAGTCTCTCTTGTGCAACCCACCTTCCTTTTCTTTAACCCCTCTCGCCCACTTTCCTGCCCTTGTTTCTTCTTTCCTCCCTCGTATACTACACTAAAAACAGCCAAACATCGCTCTTCCAAGTCCCAACTCTTCACGGTTCTGGCTCCGCAGTGGTGGAATGAGATCCCGGCTCATGTCAGGACGGCCGCGTCGCTCGCCAGCTTCCGCAAGAGACTCAAGACACACCTGTTCAGAGTTCACCTGGACTCTACATAACCCCCCCCAGCACTAACCTGCGTGTTTATATGTCTTAACATTTATTAATGGCACTTAGCATTGTTGTTCGTTCTCAGATGTTGTAGCATGCTTAGAATTGCACGCCTGCCCAGCTACTTATGCAGGCAACTTAGCAATTATGAAACTCGTTCTATTCGTCTCGTAAATATGAATGCTCGAAAACAGCTCTATTCTTATCTTCAGGTACCACAGTGATATATTGCTGCCTCTCCTTCAACAAATGTACTCTTTGTAAGTCGCTTTGGATAAAAGCGTCTGCCAAATGCCCTAAATGTAAATGTAATGTAATGTCTTTGCATCACCGAGCATGCTGGTAATAATGCATCCCATCCCATGAAATGCAGAAATAGAGACAAAATTGTGTCTTGTGGTCTGCATTTTCATTTGCATTTGTTGAGTTTAGGAGCAAACTCCTGTGGCAACAGGGTATTATCGCTAGGTTGGCTGATGAAGATGGAAACAGTGAATGCTTAACACGCCCGGTGTTTAGAAAGACAGGTGTTTCAAGGTTGAGTTGGTTCACTCCAGTTGTATTCAAGGCAGGAGGATGGTGTTGCCAGTGTGCAGACCTTTGAATCCGCCAACTCCACAGAGTCGACCGATTCGGGTCTGGCATCGTGACGTGAAACAGCGATGCCTTGCGTTGAAAAAAAAAACGATTATCCAATGAGCACGAAAAGAAAAGCATCATAAAATATATGACCGAACCAAAGACAAATTATTAATCTTCTAAAATCCATCCAAGTAGCGGGCCAAATTGCAAACTTTAAATTCAAAAGGAATACAATCCTAAAAGCAAAGTGATTCAAGATGTTAAAGCGCAAAGTACATTCTTGACGAAAACATCCTCAAGAAAATGTGCAAATTATTCTCACTTTGGGCGGCGAAACAAAAGCCTGGAGCGCAGAGCGTCGCAGCAGTCTGTATAATTATAGAAGCATTCAATTACAGAAATCCCCCCCTCCCCAACCATGCGGCCAAACCCACCCGAATATCCTGCTGGCTTTGGAGCAGGACTCCAGCAAAACAACCGTACTGTATCAACAAGACCCCACTGTACCAACTGACAGGACAGACTACCGGACCGGACGAGGCGGGGGGTGAGGGAGGGAGCTTAATCCACCTGGCGCTTTATATTATACTTCTGGAATGTTATCATGGGCTCTAGTCCCAATACATTGGCAGGATGTTTGCCCAGTGATACAAAGCTTTTCCGCCAGCCCCAGTTACACTGGACATTGGGTCACAGTGTGTAGGCGTGTGTGTGTGTGTGTGGTGTGTGTGTGTGTGTGTGTGTGTGTGTGTGTGTGTGTGTGTGTGTGTGTGTGTGTGTGTCAGAAAATGTGCTGCCAGACTACGTGACTGACCTAGTGCTAGTCTTCTTCCATTTATGGCAGTGGGCTAACCTACTTTAGAAGCAGCGTATAATCCTGCATCTTTGTATCCCGCACATGCCTGGGCCCACAGATACGGTACAGATTTCAACATTGAGAGATCGCTGATTAATCAGTCAATATTGTTATTTGTTTTGAACAATGAGGAAATATTTTGCTGTGTACTGAAATACTAAAATATTAATTATTAAAAATGTTTTAATAAAAAGATGGTTCCTTCCTTCATTCACAATTATCATGCCTCAAGTTTGGTTACAAAAAAAGTATGTTTTATTCAGAAAAATGGTAGAGAAAAGATTGCAACTGCAACATTGGCTCAAACTGTATTTTCTTTTTAAAAAGGTAAGAAGGAGGTAGTACGTTTTCCTGTAGTACTACGAGTTGGCTTGCAAGTGACTTCCCCACTGGGGTCCTTTGTGAAGAAATTCCAAACCTTGCTTTTTTTGTGCTACTTCTGTAAATAAAAATAAAGAGATGCATTGAATTAAATGATATCTTAAGAACAAACTAGCCATCAGCACACACACTCATGGAGTGCCAAAACATGTTATCAGGCAACACCTGCTCTGCCAATAAATGTCAATAAACTGGTTTGTTACAGTTTATGACACTGGGGAGATGTGGGGTCAATGGTGTTTGGTAAACCTGTTAAGAGTCTGTTGTTATTTTTGGGGTATGGTAACCCTGATCAGAGTCCAGTTTAGTTTATAGTAGTTGAGAAGACTTTAGCTGGGGATTCTGCCCAGCCTTGATTAGGCCTTGGAGGTACATGGAATATGTGTGGTCGATTGCTGGTTTAAGCAGCCACAACTCACCCAAATCAGGCTGATTAGACTCTGGGGCTGGGTGGGACTGCACACCTGTGGTGCATTTGAATACTATAAACTCGTATAAAGCAGCCATCACCACACACACCCGGGGAGAGCTGTGACATGGCAGCAGTGCTCTTCCTAGAACAGTTTTCAAACTTGCCAATAAACTGGTTTGTGACAACATCTACCTCTGTGTTGGAGGAGCCCAGCAAAGCCCATTAGGTGGCGTATTTATAGCCAACCTTGCCTATATGTAGATGCTGTGTGTTACGTCTTGTCTAATAACTAGAGCTTCTGCAGAACTGTCCCTTGGAGCAGAGCACACAAGTTTATTTGAAAGACGAAACTTTCAATTAGGATAATCCACTGGGCTCAGTGGACATGTAGGCCCTCCAATAATCAGAAGTTTGCTTTGTTTTATTCCAAGTTATATGCATTTGCTAACGTTACCCAACACTGTGGCTGCCAGGTTGACAGAGGTCTACAGTATAACTCACAAAGTAAGAGACTTTTCACCGTGTAAAATTGTATGGCAAATCATGAGACATGGTTTATTATGATAATAATAGCTTAATGTTTGCCAGCAACGGGCAAAAAAAAATGATGATTGCATTAACTAGGCCTAAATAGGCTTCTCAGCAAATATAAACAATTCTGTTTTTGGTTCCATTTCGATAATTCATCTACCCGACAGGTGTGGCATATCAAGAGGTATGCCACACCTGATATGCCAGGTGTGGCATATCAGGTGTGGCATATCAAGAGGCTCATTAGCCACATGGTTATTACACAGGTGTGCCTTGGACTGATCACAAAAAAAAGACCAAAAAAGACCCTCTAAAATGTGCACGTGCAATGTTTTACCACACAACACAATGCCACAGATGGTGCACGTTTTGAGGGTGCATGCAATTGGCATGCCGACTGCAAGGATCTCCACCAGAGCTGTGAATGAAGTGAATGTCCAGCTACCCAACCTGATGATGTGTCCACATACTGTCCGAAATAAGCGTTTTGTGTGCATAGAGAAAGTATAGGATCTTTTATTTCAACACATGAAAAATAATGCTGAGGCTCTACACTGGGCATGCTAATAAATGTGATGTCACCAACGATCAAGTGTCTTTAGCAAAGCTTCAGATAAGCCAACCTGCTGGTCTAAGTTGCCAACTGCACAGCAAGCATGATAAACACACCACTGACTTCCAACTGACTATGTTCAAACTGGTTGGCATCGTATCTCTAAATGTATTGGCTTACGGGGCTAAGCCCATTAGCCCCTGCTACCCATGTTAAACGGGGTCACATATGCGCACAAAGGAATGCAAACGCAACGGTACGAGATAGCATTAGATAGCCAGAGAGCAGTGAGGCTGGGAATATTACATTGTCCAGGCGTCATGCTGGGGCATTAGATAACTGTGTGTGTATTATAGTGACTGCGGCACCATTCTCGTTATCCTTGGACCCAACATAGTGAATAACTGATTATCTGGCCCGAGGCGGAGAAAGGTCTTCTCTGACGCACTTTGTAAATCACTCAAATTATATATGGGTCCTGCAGGGATGGGAGGTGGAGGTTGTAAATATTTTCTTTCCCTCGCAAGTTATCCAGCTCCACTTGCCAGGTATAATATACACAGCCTATATATAAAAAAAAAATATATATATATATACTGTATATATAGCACACACATTTGCACATGTAAACACATGCAAACCAGTAGGCCTACTACATAAAATGGGATTCATTGCAGTTGCTAAAATCAAATCACCAACTATAAATCCTTGCTCAAGAGGCAGAAGCCAGAGGAAATGTGGACCGAAGCTCTTCCTCTCCCTCTAGAACAGCTGACTGGGAACAGACAGGGGGGAAAATAGCAACAGGGAGAGAGAGCGAGAGGAGAGAGAGAGATTGCAAGACGATCCAGCCGCCACGTGGGCGGGGGCGTGGAAATGGAGGGATGGAGAACAGGGCAGGGAGAGATGATGGCAGAGCCTGCTTCTAAAAATGATGGGATGGGCTTCAGCCAGACAGACAAAACAACACTCTGCTGCTGGGAAGTAGCTTAAAGCTGAGGAGGATCCCAGCAACATAGTGGCTGATATAATCTCTAGCCCAGCAGCACAACAAGGATATAGACTCTAGCCCAGCAGCACAACAAGGATATAGACTCTCTAGCCCAGCAGCACAACAAGGATATAGACTCTCTAGCCCAGCAGCACAACAAGGATATAGACTCTCTAGCCCAGCAGCACAACAAGGATATAGACTCTCTAGGCCCAGCAGCACAACAAGGATATAGACTCTCTAGCCCAGCAGCACAACAAGGATATAGACTCTCTAGCCCAGCAGCACAACAAGGATATAGACTCTCTAGCCCAGCAGCACAACAAGGATATAGACTCTCTAGCCCAGCAGCACAACAAGGATATAGACTCTCTAGCCCAGCAGCACAACAAGGATAAAGACTCTCTAGCCCAGCAGCACAACAAGGATATAGACTCTCTAGCCCAGCAGCACAACAAGGATATAGACTCTCTAGCCCAGCAGCACAACAAGGATATAGACTCTCTAGCCCAGCAGCACAACAAGGATATAGACTCTCTAGCCCAGCAGCACAACAAGGATATAGACTCTCTAGCCCAGCAGCACAACAAGGATATAGACTCTCTAGCCCAGCAGCACAAACAAGGATATTAGACTCTCTAGCCCAGCAGCACAACAAGGATATAGACTCTCTAGCCCAGCAGCACAACAAAGGATATAAGAACTCCTCTAGCCCAGCAGCACAAGGATATAGGACTTCTCTAGTCCAGCAGCACAACAAGGATATAGGACTTCTCTAGCCCAGCAGCCAACAAGGATATAGACTTCTAGCCCAAGCAGCACACAAGGATATAGACTCCTCTAGCCAGCAGCACAACAAGATAAGACCTCTAGCAGCGCACAACAAGGATATAGACTCTCTAGCCCAGCAGCACAACAAGGATACCTATAGAAGATCTCTCTAGCCCAGCAGCACAACAAGGTATATAGACTCCTAGCTCCAGCAGCACAACAAGGATATAGAATGCATGTCGGACGCGAGTAGTTTGCCACAAATCCCACAGAGCCTCTAATCCTCACTGGCCCATCCCCTCAGCTGAAGAGCTCCCTCGGACTGACGCATAGAAACACACGTTTCCCATACATTTAATTATTGTTGCGGGCTGCCACAATATAAACATTGACACATATTGGTTTGACAATTTATAACTTTTTACGATTTTAGTATACATCGTTGTGGCTGTATAAAAAAAGATTAGTTTGCCAAACTTTAGTAGTTGGCCCAGGGAGGCAGGAGTTGCCCACACGTTTGACAATTTTGAGAATAATGAAAAAAAAACACATTTTAATAGCAGCTTGTGCAGATTGAACATCATTTTTTTTTAAGTTGGAAAGATATTGGATGTTTTGGTAAATATTTCTGCAAAATTCAGCGAATTACAGTCCTCTGCCCCTAAATAAAATGCAATGTAACTAGATACGTCACATTGTAAAAAAAAAAATCGCTCTCTTAAAGTGTATCCTGCTAGCTCTACAACAGAAAGAAAGCATGTCAACAACTGTCTGACCAACCGAGCTCCGAGCAACTGCTCATAGAGACTACCAGTAATGATTAGCTTCCAAGCTCCACTGACCCAAATAAATCCCTCTCCACGAGTGCTTATGAGACCTGAACAGTCGGCGTCTGCTTGATGACACAGCATTCATCAGGTGATGTAATGACTCCACATCGACATGGAGCACAGGTGGGAAACTTATCAGGAACACTTCTGAATCATGCTGACAAAGGGCCCAGGTATGAGCAACAGAAACCAGAAACCAACAGATACCCTCGCGGCTAGCCTATATGGGGTGAGGCACAGTGGCCTCTTTCCCAATTTCCATTCCCATGACGCACCAAGCGGGAGCTTTGTAGTACTCTCTTCAGCATCCGAGTTACACAATATCTGTGTGACGTACAGATCTCAGTCTCATTGCGTTCAGTGTACATTAGAGCTCGTCTTTCTGTAGCCCTGCGTGAATAAACAGGCCGGCCTCTGCATTTGAGCAAGCTCCAGGATCAAACACACACTGCGTCACCCCGAGGGTCTGACTCAGTTTACCCGAGTAGGATACGCTCCAGGAGACACACGGATGCACACCTACACAGATCTGCATGAGCGTCATTTGTCACTCAAGGAAGCAACAGCAGTGGACACTAATGTGCTACCGTGAACCCCTGATGGTGACACTGGAGCAAGGTGAGCTAAATTAATTGACGTCAATTAATTGAAGCTTACAAACGGTAAACACTTCCTGGCACTTCCTGCCCGACAATCAATTAACCACAACCAAAATGTGCACCAGCCACATGATGGCAAAATATGCAAGTGGCTGGTAGATTTGCTTCACTCACCAGCCAAAAAAACAATGGTAATCTTGAATGTCTGTGAAAATGTTCACATTCACAAGCCATTTGGCCAGTGGACAAACAGACAAAAATGTTGCACCCTGCATTTAACTTAGTGAACCTAGCCTACTTCAAATGATCCCCATCTTAATTTGCCTGAATTTAGAGCTTGCTTGAGAGAGATCGGACAAAAAAGGGGATTACATAATGTATTGATATGGGTTGTTCTGTCACCAATCAATGATTTAATCTTTAGAAGATTAGATGACTTTGTCAATACAATGCAGTCATCTGGCTAATCCACAACAAGCATATACCATAACCTTAAATGCATTCATGTCAAAGCCACTCGCCACACACCGAGACAAAGCTGGACAGACACCGCAGGGGGTGGGGGTGAGTAAAGCTGGGATAGTGGGAAGAATAGCAGCAGGGCAGACAGTAAGGGATCAAAGCGTCGGGAAAGTCAGATAGGAAAGCTAACCCAGAGAGAGAGAGAGAGAGAGAGAGAGCGAGAGCGAGAGCGAGAACTAAAAGGATGCAGTCATGCACTATAACAACATGTGACGGCTAAAGCCACTCGGTCGGTGCATTAAAGTGCGCGTGCGCATGTGTGAATTCACAGCAGACACACTGATTTTGCAAGCACATGTGCATTAATTCAGTGTGTATGCATCAGCAGCCCCAGCAGTAGAACAAAAACTCATGAAATAGCCTACATACACAGGGACACAAAAAGTATCTTTCCCACTAATAGTGCATTGTATCGCAATATCTGTCAAAATAATCGCAATATGATATTTATTTACCATATCACTGCATGTGTAGTTTTTCCTACACCACATTTTTAGATTGAATGTTCTCACAACATGCACGCATAAAAGCTCTGCTCGTATTCACGAGCTAACAGAAGTGCAATGTAGCTTTCAAACACCCCCCCACCAACTCTACACCAGCTCCACAAAATATCATGGGGAACCATTGCAACACATTGTGGTTCATTCAACAACAACAAAATAAAAACATACAATGTCCCCGTTGACATTCTACATATATTTTATTTGTGGGTGGGATTTCTGCAGGCTTTGTGGCTGGGCTGCGACAACACTGCCTGCAAGCTTCCTCGGAGCCCGTCCTCACTGGCTATGGTACACAATGTTCCTGAGAACAGCCTTGACTGGAGCCCTCCCCCCTGAAGTGGGCTGTGGATTCAAGCCACTAGACCAGATACAACGGGTGAGACCATTTTGTTAAAGTTGTTGCATCCACAAAAAATGCACAACAAAAACAAAAGCCATCGGCAGACACCACCATAATAAAGTAAGGAGAATACAGGACGGTCAACATAGGAGAAAGGTAAACAGAAGGGGCGTGTGAGAGGGGGCAGTGTGGGGTGTCGTTAAAAATAGGGGGAGGGGTAAGTAAGCAGCCCGTCCGGAGAGGAGAAAGAACAATATGTTCTTCTGGGAGAGGAGATAAGAATATTATTATTTTTTTATTTTTTATTTAACTGATCCCACTAGCTAGTTATGATTGTCACAACAATAAATTAACATTTTGAAGATTAAAATGACAGTATAGCAGTAAAGCTAAATTACCCCACACACACCCTTTTTGTGGGGGCAAAAGTCCCTGCCTTCAAAAGAAAACAATCTCCACCTTTACATACCATACAGCCTCATAGTCAACAAGGCTTTTTGCTATTCAAATACTGACATCGCCCAAGGATATTGGCTCGAATCCAGCCGTCACCTATGGCCCAAAAACTATGAATGCACTCACCAGAGTTGAGATCCTGATCTAATTTCATATTTATGAGCGCCGTTTGCTTCATTAAATCAACTCAAACGGTACTCGATTGTGGGAATGTCCCCAAATACATTATTCAGGAAAGCACAGATAATGTGATGTAAACGGATCAATATTCGACCCGAATATTCACATCATAATTCTGAGAAGAGCAAGCCCGCCCCATGACTCACTGTGTGGATTAACCAATGTTTATTCAAATCAATTCATATCATTGTGTATGGCAACAAGAAAGAGGTCATGTATACTGTTAACATATAAACATTTATTTAATAATATTGTGAGTGAATCATCATGAATTCTCTCAATTTTAAGCAAAAGTTGTGAATCTAATTTTTTTTCCCAGAATCTCCCCACATCCCGACTCCTGTCCTCAGCCTACCTCGAGACATCCTTAGGTAGCCTGCTTCTTAAAAGATAACTGACAGTCTGTTAAACGTGTTTGACAACATTATGAAAAGGAACGTTAACAGAGAAACAAAGGTTTCCTTTAGCTTCTGCTTGATCTGGTCTGTTTGTTATCGTGTGTTGTTCAGTGTTGTTAAGTTTTGTTCAGGGAGAAGTCTTGCAAGAGTTCAGTTGTTGCAGGAAGAGAATGGTGGAAAAATGTGAGTGAGAGTTGGCGAGCGCCAGGCGGCAAGAGTTTGTTTTGTTGGACTACAGAAAAAGTAGAGTACTGTTCTCTAAACGATTTTCAAAGTGAGGATTTTCAAAGTGGTTGAATATTTAGCAGATTTCGACAATTCTTGACCAAGACTTGGCTAAACACATCAACAAACAGCCAAGATCAAGTGAAAGGTTAGGAATGTTGTCAATCACTTAGAAAAATTTGAGCCTGTCAGTTGCAAAAACAAGCACTTTTAGGGGATGCACATTGACAGGCGGAATTGCCCCAAATACAGACATTTTGCGGCTGTGTTATCGATCAATAACGGACGCATTTCATTGATCCTTTAAGGACACATGCATTTTTGCTAGTCAGTTTGAAAGTTAATAGTAATGGTACATAGTTTTGATGCACACCAAATATGGTAACGATTACGATTAACAAATGCAATGAAAGGTGAACAGCTGGGAGCACAGTTTAGCCACGGCACAAGGTGCAGGTGAGTTTCCAGGCAGGTCGGCAGGACCATACAAGAGGGCCCATTCATGCTGCTCAACAGTGTGCCAGACCGGTGGGCTGGAATACGGCAAACCCCAGTGTGCCAGTCCGGCGCCGCCCCTATGGATTACTGCTGGTGTGACGCAATAAACCGTATGATGAAAACAACAACTTGGCATTCTTCCACCGCTACATCAAAAAGCGCTCGAGAGGAACGCTAATAGATACACGTGTCAATAGGCATCAAGTCAGTGTCTGATCAAGGCCACGCTCAATGGCAATTAAAAGCAAACACCCTTCAATGGGACTGATTTGCATGGCCCGCTTTTTCATCTCGACTCCTTTGTACATTCTCCAGAGGCATCACTCGAGCACCAGTGACAATGACATTCAAATGGGGCTAAGCACCTAACTAGGCTCTGAAACTGTACCAGCTGACAGAAATCACAGCAGATGCTACTCATTTCCTCAAAAATTTCGTTAAAAAAGGTAAATATTTGATAACGATTCAGCACCCCTCTAGAGCTCCATTTTAGGTTGTGTTATGTCCCGTGGTATGCTTGCCTCCTTGATGAGACGATACAAAAGGGCCCCCGTTCACCATGTCCTCTGACCGCAGACACGTTTACTGCTCATATTTACTGCACAGCCCGACATTACAGCTCCGAGACAATGCATCTCCAGGCAACAGAAAAACAGCTGCAGGACAGTCAGTCAGGCAGTGAAGCAGAAATGAGAGTGAAAGAGGTAAAGGAGAAATCTGAAGAAAACGAATATGATCAGTGTCATGCACATGTTAAAAAAATAAGAAATGAAGGTAGTCCTGTACCAAACAAAATAACCTTTTCATTTGTCAGCATTTCAGAGATGTTGACAAAATAACTAACCAAATAAATAAAATATGAAAAATGTAAATATCAAAATATGAAAAAAAAAAATTCAAGAATAGCATGTGAGCACAAAGCGCATGACAATCTACATAAAAGTTTAGCGGCGCGTACATGACATGTGTGAGTGGGTATTTACTGGGGGAACTTCAGGCATCGACAGCTCGTAAATCACAGGATCCGACGCCATGTGCTGGACGGCAAAGACTCTCGATACAGAGCCTTACTGTGCGCCTCTATACCCTGCTCCACACGACGCAGACAACAAGCCCTCCATATCAATGACTATTGCAATGAGTTGTGTTGATCAGGACCCCACGTGGCCTATAGCCCCCCCCCCATCCACTGGGGAGCAGGGGCAGAATGTGGCAGGGAGCTGGCAATGTAGCAGGACCAGGACACGCCCAGAGGAGAAATACCACAGTGTACCGCTGGTCCTCTCCACACCCTGGACATTTAAAGACTTGAATGCTGTGAGGTTAAGTCAGTAAAAAAAAAAAAAAAAAAAAAGAGTGCAAGCTACTGTATCGTACGGGACGTGTATAGTAGAGATTGAAAACGAACACGTGTAGCGCGGGGACACGTGCGGGGACACGCGTGGTGCAAGTCATGTGACCATTGCAGGACAATAAAACAGAGGAGAGAGCAGCAGGAAGACGGTGAGGTGTGCGAGAGTACTTGATTTGCACTAATGGCGATTCAGTGACCCTCCATTCCTCCTGGAAGTCCCGTTTGACCCCACCGTCCTCCGCCACATGACAGCACGATGTCGAGTCAATTAAAGACCTTCATGAAATCAACCAAGATTAAATAACTTCTTACTCACCCGCCCCCCCCACCCCCTCCAGAACAGCAATACAAAACTGAGACTGATTTGTGGGTTTTAATACCATATACGAATTTCCCAATGCTATCAACTTGTATATTTGCTGCATAGACAAATCTAAATTCAGCATCACCATCAACAGCCAATATGGGATATCACAACATCCACATCAATACAACAACATATCAACATATTATAATATAGAGCACCTCAACCACTGCTGTCCTGCAACACGGGGCACAGGGAAGACCCCTGTTATGCATTACAGAGGCACACCGGATACATTTACAAGGTAGGCAGGGCCCATAGCCTTTTTTTTTTTAAACGAGGAGTGAGGGGAAGGGGGGGGTCACTGCCTACACACACTGCCTGGTGTTTCTGAACATTATGTTCTCACATCGCTGATGAAGTCCAGCAACACTGAATTAGAGTCCAGAGCACAAGATGCAAGACATAGTTGTGTTCACTCTCAAGCCATTAGAAAATGTGACTGGCAAGATAGTGTTAAAAGTTTTTAAAAAATAGACAGTGGAATCTATATAGTATTGTTTTTAAAAATCGATTTATAATTCACTGAGGTATGTGGGTAGGTAACTCAGAAAACCTTTGCTCAATACAAGGGTGCGTAAGCATGCTTCCGGGGTATCATCGCTTGACTGGAAGGATATATAGGAGGCCATGTTTTAGCAGGAACAGGTTTAGCAGGAAGAGAAAGCGCTCCTGTCGGAGCATTTGCTAGCATTTTTTGACGATGACTAAGCAATATCAGAAGACCCACCCTATAATGCCTGAAACAGAGGTCCCCCCCTCCAAAGCATGCTCCAGGTCAAGACGGAGGGTGGCTCCTGCCACAAGCCTATTGGCAGACAACTTGTGGGTAGTCCAGATAAGATGATGTAATGGATGAACAGATCAGAGCGCTGTGACAGGTGCTTCTTGACCGACACAACAGGATTTCCAATTTTCTGGCAAGCAGACGCCACTTTCAGTGCCGCAGACACCAGCAGGAGAGTGTGGATGTCCGTGACACAGGGCAATTTGTTGACTTGTGGGACTGGTGGAGTGCACCCGTCCCTATGCGTAGAATGTACTCCTTTCCGCTACAGTAAACCTCTGTGCAAACTGCTGCATGCAGATCAGGCCTTTAAGCACACAGTAGCCGAAAAATTAGGCCATCTACTCAGCAGAAGGCAAGGCCATTTTTGAAAACACAAAATTCATGAAAAAACTGAATAACAAAGCCTCTGAACAGCAAGAAGTGACGCAAAGTCTGTGCAGCAGAGAAAATTGGCATCTTCTGACACTTGGTGAGATGCAATAAAAGTTACCATGCTAATGCAGACAGACCCATCATTGCCAGGTGAGTTGTATTCAATAAGGTAGAACTGCCCGGACAGTCCCTCACCAAGAGTCCATTATGATGGAGGCCCCTGAACACTAGTCACTCCCGTCCCGCCTCCTTCAGCTCTGTTCCTCCTGGGAAGTGTGATGACCTGGCACACTGACCACCAATAATTGGTCTGCAACACACTAGAAGGGCTATATGGGCAACATTATATTGATATTGTGATGAGACTAGAAATGGTCTTAGATTTTGGATATCGTAATATAGCATAGGCCTAAGTGTTGTCTTTTCTTTTTTCCTTAAAGGCTGTATTACAGTTTTGTTACTTAATGAACTTACCTGACTGTTATAGCGGTTATATTATCTGCACTAATGTTCTTTATAAAAAAAAAATTAAAATTAAAAATGTATACACACGGGGGTATACAAAAATAGGTTTTACCATGTGGTTATTTTATATGGACTTCATTGAATTAAGATATTAAATTACCTATATCCGGGTAGAAGATTTTGGCCATAGCGCCCAGCCCTAGTTGTGCGGGTATTATTATAGCAATATACCCACATTTCAATGGACTGATTGATACATTTCATATTTACATCAGTGCTTAGCCTTCCGTGGGTAGAAAGTGGCTCTTTGCCGGTCATTATTACCGCTTTTGCACATTTCCCCCTCACTTGGTCAGGCAGAGAGCAGCAAACAGAGGGCCTGTCTTCTTGCTGCTCTGGAAACCCTTAACCCTTTTACTGCTACCTCAAAATGGCATGGATTTGCAAATCCATAGCCCATGTGCATAGCAGATAGAAAACAAAGGACAACAAAAGCAAAACAGGTCGGCTGTTTAAATGTATTCATAATGGTATTGCAAATAATAACCCAGAAAGTGTTTCATTTCAATAAAACATTTGACGCTTTGCAATAGTAGTAGTAGACGATGTGGAAACAGCATCAGCTTCCACTGCAGTTCATCACTTATTTAGACTTGTATAAAGCAAAAACTGTTCATTAATTATATATTGGCACTCATGTTGAGCTGGATGGGAAAGCAATTATAGTGGGCAAATGCACATGATAAAACCATGTTGCATGACGTGACTCAATTGTATTTAGTTGAATCGTGATAAGCCTGCACCACGTAACATTCAGCTGACATGAACTTCCTGTGTACAATTGTAATATTTACCTCGCAAATAATGACATAAGGATAAATTTGTTCAACAACACCAACGAAGCAGCTACCTCTCCATAGACAGTCTTGTTACTTGTCCCGCCCCACCACCCCATTTAATGACAACATGATGAATAACTGCACGATGGCCACATCAAGGGAAAATATGCAGTAATTGGAATACTTGGTATAACCAGAACATCATTTTAATATAGCTATTGATTGAGCATTCATACTTGTTATGGTATGCTGTGTCCATGCTTCATCCATGCTTCATGTAAAGCATGCTCTACATCATTTGATCCTGCCTGCAGATCAAGACTTGGGTGTCCAACACAGCAGCAGCATTAAGACATTAAGGTTTGGAAGTCTCTGAGGTCCATGAACACACATGCGCGCAACATTCTCTCTCTCTCTCTCTCTCTCTCACTGTTGCAGCAAGGCTAGCGAGTTGTGTTCATTGTAACTGTATTACTTCCCACCGTCCACGCTATGGGTTATGCTTCAGTTTTAATCACAGCCACTATGAACAAAACATAACCATGAAGGTTGACGGGCAAATAAATGAATTATACTTTGGCACAGCCCAAAGTAAGGCCAACGAGACATCACCCCGCACACCAAGCCCGCTACTGAGGTTAGCATGATGATATGAAATATGTGGCAAAACATGATACATCATCATCATCATCATGATCATGGCAGACATTCAAATGATTATCCTCAAACGCCGCGTTAAACGTCCGTGTACGACAACCTTTCTGAGTGCACGTTTAGAACACGAATGCAAAGGTTTGCTTAGCTTACCAGCACAGGAGAGCTACAATGAGGCACACCAACAAACCGCGCAGCCTCTTCATTATCTTCCCGCGGGGACCACCATCCTCGCTCTTTGGGGGCTTTTTTCTAATGTGTCGTTGATACTCGGCTTACGGGTGATAATGACGTATCAACGGAGAGCCGAAGTACGTTTCAAATGGCGTTCGTGAAGCCGTGTATATATATATATATATATATATATATATATACACATATGGTTGCTGTTTTATAATCTACAGCTGACTTGGTCTAAATGTCAATGTGTCTGCTGACGTTCTGCGCCTCACGCCTGCTTGGTCGCTTCTGCTGCTGCCTGAACGCGAGCTCCCGGTAAGCGCAGCCCCTCCTCGGAAGTCCGACCAATAGGAGCAGACTTGTAGATTCGTGGACCAATCGCGGAGCAGAGTTGGAAACCAGGCTCCGTGGCGGCTCCGCCCCCTGCAGGTGACTGGACACGCTGGAAGGGGACGCGTCACCGACTCTCTTGACAGTCAGGAGGGAACAACATTCCCCAAGGCGGTGAATGACGGCAAGGTGTAGATACATGTGTTGATAAGACACGTGGAGCTCTGGTATGATTCACAATCCTGACAAGATCACACCAGTATGCACGCAATAGAACGCACGAGTAACAAATATAACAACAATAATAATAATAATAATAATAATAATAATAAGAAGAATAATATAATAATAATAAAAGAGGAAGTACAATAGAAAAAATAAGTCATTTCAGCAGGCTGCAGGATGCACTTAAGGCTCTCAAAATTCATCAGATTAATTTTGTGTGCTCTCTGTTGTTTTTTCATGTTTTTTAAGTCAAATATTCTCTTGATCATTTCAAAGTGTATCCAAACTAAAGACATTTTTGGTAATTTAACTTTCACTTGAATATACTAACTTGACTGTACTAAACATAAAGAAACGTATTAACCATTTAACTCAATGCTACTCGTGTCGTACAGCCATGGACGGATTATGAAACCATGGGCCCCTGGGCCTGGACGTGTGAAAGCCCCCTCCCCCGCTTCGCGCACCTGCAATTTTTTTTTGTGCGCTCGCAAAACATTACTTAAATGTAATGACAGCACAAGAACTGAATTCACCTGTACCTCAACAGGATTTACAGCGCACATACACATTTTCTAACACAGCGCAGGTACTCAATTAAAGCCAACAGCAAATTAACAAAATACACCGCTTTCAACCACAAATAAGAGATACATTTAAGCCACCTCTAATATGAACAAAAACAATGTCTAAAAACAATTGACAACAAACCATTGGTGTCACATACCGTATTAGACACTGATTACTTTATTATAACTCATGAGAACTAACTAACACACACGACTGATCTTCCGTAATATAACCGTGGCGTGAAATAGAGCGGTGCGCCGCCGCCAGGGTGCGTGTTTATATGAAATATAATGGCTGCACTGTTTTGACGCGCGTCGGTCGGTGCCAGTGTAATTTAGACAAGAAATGCAAATTAATAACAGCGACTTCACGCAGAGTTTCTGGTTTAGGGGCCCCCTGAGCTCATGGGCCCCTGGGTAGGCCCGTTCGGTAATCCATCCCTGCGTGCAGCCCGTTTTATTGTTTGGTTTTTTCCTGACCTGTAGGTCGCTTTGGATCACCAGCTGTTAGGCTAATAACTTCTGAAGAACTTCAATTTTTGAGGGGTTAATTACAAAAAATATATCTTGGAAAGATTTACTTAACCATTCAACAATCGTGTAATCAGTCCACCATAGCCATAGGAAACATCACTACATCATAGCATCAATATTTTATAGCAGAAAGGTAAAATAATGTATCTGTCTCTGTATGTTCCAGGGGTAAGTAGAACTCCATTTCCCAGAGATCACTGCAAACACAACTAGAAGTTGCCCAATGTCAAGGCATGTTATACCTTTACACGAAATATGGGATTATTTTCACAAAATAACACAGAATAATATATATATCCAATCACAAAATAATGAACCAAATAATAAAAAAGAGAACAGAAGAGAGAATCTGTAATTGCTTCAAAAATATCAGAAATAAATCTGTACAGGCGGGGTCCTCAGTCGCGTCCTGTCGAATGGATGAGCTGTATGACAAGTTTTCGGGAACATAAATAAGTACAGGGACTTTAAAAGGGCTTCTTAAGTCTCTTCGGCTGTCGAATAGTGTCCATATTAACGTTTAATATGGGCGTTACGAGGAAGTTGTGGCTTTCATCCCTCGTGTGTTTTGCGTTCTCGGCAAGGTTTCTTGCGTTGGCCGCATTCTCGCAGTCTTTTGACAGCGACTTCACGTTCACTCTGCCCGCCGGTCGGAAGGAGTGCTTCTACCAGACCATGAAGAAAGACGCCTCGCTGGAGATCGAGTACCAGGTAGGCTAGCGGGCTATGGTCCTAAATACTGCCATGAAGATCTGCTGAGAGTATGTAAACAAACAAACAAACAAACAAACAAACACACACAGCACACTTTAGGTAAAAGAAATGGAGCTGCCAGTATAGCCAGTACGCTGGGTATAAAGGGGTATGAACATCAATCTGCCAAATGTTCAGATTTTGTGTCAATATAATGCAACCGGAAATGAGCAATAAGGAAACGAATTGGTTATGTCTGTCATTGAGATAGGACAAGGGTGTGTGTGTGTGTGTGTGTGTGTGTGTGTGTGTGTGTGTGTGTGTGTGTGTGTGTGTGTGTGTGTGTGTGTGTGTGTGTGTGTGGAGGCTAGAGTTTGGTATTTACCTTCTTGTCCATCAGCTATTGTTTAAAATATGTGTGTGGGTGTGTGGGGGGGGGGGGCTAGAGTTTGCCATTTAACTTCTTGTCCATCAGCTATTGTTTAAAATATGTGTGTGTGTGTGTGTGTTCCCTCTATGTGTAGGTGTTGGATGGCGCAGGCCTGGACGTTGACTTCCACATCTCTTCTCCCACGGGTCATGTCATTTTCACTGACTATCGCAAATCAGACGGCGTGCACACGTAAGTTCCATGCACCTGTAACGAGAAGCGTCATTCGTCCTCGCTTGTTCAAACAACCGCCTTGTCTTTTCCCCTCTAGAGTGGAAACAGAGGATGGAGACTACGCGTTTTGCTTTGACAACACGTTCAGTTCCGTGTCGGAGAAGGTCATCTTCTTTGAGCTGATCCTGGACAACATGGATCAGGATGTAGAAGACGCGGATGACTGGAAGGAGTATGTTCATGGAACAGACATGCTGGACATGAAACTGGAAGACATCATGGTAAGGAGGAGGCATCTTGACTCGATAACCGTGCGTGTGTGTGTGTGTTCAAATATTAAATGTCTGTGGCATTTCATGAGGTGCATTCGTGTTCCTCTGTGTATGTTGGCAGACTGACTGGGTGACATAGTAGAGAGTGTGGGGTCGGAGTGACCGATCCAGCATATTGGGTGCAAAGTCAGATGGGGAAAGCCACAGCAATAGACTCCATGTTCTCCCACCCTGTCTGGGCCAAATGTTCCTTGTATTATATTGTTGTTCTCCAGCAGCTCCTTTTGCGTCAGGCGTCACATCCCGTTCTGATCCCATTGGCTGAAGGCATTATTGTGTAGGGACAGGACATTGTTTCTACAGTGGGAATGACTATACCAGGTTGAGAGCCTCTAGAGGTTTGAATCTTCCTGTCCAGCACACACTGCAGTGTGGCTTAGGTCAAGGTTTGTTTGTGTTTGTGGCCTTTTAATCAAAGTAACTGTATCAACAAGGGGCTTTGCCATATTCACAGGACCACTTTGAAGGTTATAAAACATTCCGACTTTCTATTGAATATTACATCTATATAGCATTAAGTCACATTTTGCAGATGTGTCCGAAGTGACCTACCGGCAGCTTGACAGTTGTAATCAGTCCTAATGTACACATTTTTACACTGATGACACTTGATGAACATGTGCATGATGCTTTGGGTCTAGAGTGCATCTCTCTCTCCTTTGTGTACACTCAAGTGTATCGCAGTTGTTATATGCAGCATAACGTATACATCAAAAATCTAAACATGAAAGATGTCAACACAATCATAGATTGAGCAAAATAATAGTGCAGATGATCAAAATGATAATAATCATGTAGCCTATAGGGCTGAACAATATGGCAAGTTCAATATCATAGGAGCTGCAATTTTTTAGGGTAAAATGTGTAAATATACATTTTTAAAACAATTATAAATTAAGTGCTGCAGAGAGGGCATTTTCTCCACACGTAAGAAAACGTGTTTTTGATAGACCCCAACAAATTTTTGTTTTGTACGTTTTGTTTTTTCAGTGAAAATGAATATTGTGAAAAATGTATCATCCCTACTAATACATTTGTGGTCAAAAGTTTACATACACATGTAAAGAACATGTATGTCATGGCAGTCCAGAGTTTCCAATAATTTCTACAACTCTTATTTTTCTGTGATAGTGATTGGAGCACATACGTCTTTGTCACAAAAAACATTCATGAAGTTTGGTTCTTTTATGAATTTATTATGGGTCTACTGAAAATGTGACCAAATCCTGCTGGGTCAAAAATATACATACAGCAACATGAATGATCAATTTAGGTGATGTAGAAAGTTGTGTCAATCAAATTATCTTTGTGGCCTCTTAACTTCTTGTGAGTGATTATGATTGACTACAGCTGGTGACTTCTCTGAGCCCATTTAAATATGACTGATTTAATACAATCATTAGACTCAGACACAAACACTACAATGGGAAAGTCAAAGGAGCTCAGCACTGATCTGAAAAAGTGGATCATTGACTTGAACAAGTCAGGAAAGTCACTTGGAGCAATTTCAAAGCAGCTACAGGTCCCGAGATCAACTGTGCAAACAATTTTTTGTAAGTATAAAGTGCTTGGAACAGTTGTGTCACTGCCACGATGTTACGGCTCTTAGATGTATATAGCTCGTCTACGTCTAGGGGGGGTGTAGAGGAGTCGCAACAAAACTATGCGCACCAAACTTATTGTAGGAAGTGAGGAAGCAAGCACTCTACAACCCAAATTAAGCGTAAAAACAATACTTTATTTGCTCAGGGCAAATACCAAGGATTAATACAAAACACACGCCAAGGGGAAAGGGAACAATGAGCGGTGCCCAAGTAAAGCAATCATAAACCAAAAGTGATCTCCTAAACTAGTGCAATAGTAATCTATACTAACAAGGCAAAGCAAAATCTAAGCTACACTAGACTAATAAATACAGAGGGTGGCACCCACTCCTAACCTGGTGAATAGTAACAGAGGTAAGGCTACGTGATGCAAATGTAAACCCATGGGTCTCTTACCTATTCACCTTGCCCCTGTGGCGTACAAATTACAGACAAACTAACAGAATAATGCGTAACAAAAAGCATAAGAGCGAATCTGGGGGGTTAAACAAATCGTAATTGTGATCTTTACAAACGATCTTGCGATGCAGACAACACGCACAAACAATGCAACCGCGAGCGGACAGGAAACACACAAAAAACGGGTCCGCCCTGGAGGGAAGACAGGCGGGGCTTTTAAAGGCACGGACCGCCCTCTGATTGGACAGGAACAGATTAGTGGTGGGGGAGTGACGGGGACGAATGGCCAATCACCTGATGGACACCTGAATGCAGAATGATAGGAGAGGGGAGAAACAGAAGGAAAAACAAAATACAGCAAGGACACGCTCATGCAGGAGCGGAGAACGTAACACACGATCAGGAAGAAAACGCAAGCTATCACCTGCTGCTGAGAGAACATTGGTCAGGATGGTCAAAGAGTCAACCGAGAAGTCCCAAAGTCCTGACTTTAACCCCATCGAGAACATGTGGACAGTGCTGAAGAAACAAGTCCATGTCAGAAAGCCAACAAATTTAGCTGAACTGCACCGATTCTGTCAAGAGGAGTGGTCAAAGATTCAACCAGAAGCTTGTGGATGGCTACCTAATTGAGGTGAAAATGGCCAAGGGACATGTAACCAAATATTAGCATTGCTGGATGTATATTTTTGACCCAGCAGATTTGGTCACATTTTCAGTAGACCAATAATAAGTTCATAAAAGAACCAAACTTCATGAATTGTTTTGTGACAAAGAAGTATGTGCTCCAATCACTATCACAGAAAAAAATAAGTGTTGTAGAAATTATTGGAAACTCTGGACTGCCATGACATACACTTTACAAGTGTATGTAAACTTTTGACCACAACTCTGTCAAAATATTTGCAATATGATATATATTTTTTTTACTATATGCTTTATCATTCAGCCCTAGAAGCCTCGATCCTATTTCCAGTCAGGCAGCGGTGCTGGGGTCCACGTTGTACCCAAGAGCATCTGTGTCTCAGGGCAGAAGTCACAGTCCTCTGACCGCATGCTCCTGGTTTTTTTCCCCCTGCAGGACACCATCAACAGTGTGAAGGCCCGGCTAGGCAAGAGCGCACAGATCCAAGCGGTGCTGCGGGCCTTCGAGGCGCGCGACCGCAACATCCAGGAGAGCAACTATGAGCGGGTGAACGTCTGGTCCATGGTCAACATGGCCGTCATGGTGCTGGTGTCTGGCATTCAGGTGTACTTGCTCCGCTCCCTGTTTGACGACAAAAGGAAAGTGCGCACGTAACGTCCTGCCCCCCCCCCCCCCCCCCCCCCCCCCCGGCTGCAGAACAAGAGAAGGAACCCAACACGCCTAGTACACAAACAGAGCTACTGACACGGGGTGCGTGGTGCTTGATGCTACAAGGGCACCCTATAAACACAGGATCCTACACAAAGGAAAATATTTTAAATATGCTAAGTTAAAACAAAGATGCCTATCTACCCAAAGATCCTCTTGTTGTCTTGACTAACTGATGTCTGGTGCTGCTGAGAGTTGGAGGTACCCCGGGAATATATGGTCTAAACTGCATGAAAGTAATGGGGTTAAGGACATGTCTTCATTGGGTCCGGCATAGATCAAGCAATGCTCTGTATTTGTATATTATGGTGCACTTCCTCCAAACAGCTGTGGTGCTGTAGACTGTTGGGTATGTATCTTTTCTTTGCAGTGTGTTCAAAAACTTTATCGCTGCCACAAGTTTACTGAGATGCCTTCACGGTGTGCCTTTTTTGTTGTTTTTAAAACCTTGCTACCGCCATGACTTACTGTGATTATGATATAGTATTGCATTCAGTTGCCATTCATCAGCAGTTTTCCACATAGGTGCCTCCTCTGGCCTCTCGTGGCCATGAAGGGTAATTTCTGTGAGAAATTATGCTTTTCTCCCGTTAACTACCGTTGACACACGTTCCCGTTACTTCAATGCAGACCCGTCACATGTGAAGATGGGCACAGGTTCTCTTCAGCCTTGTGGCCGCTGACGAGTGTCGGGTTGCAGCCACCTTGACGATATTGAGTCTGACTGACTGTCCTCTCACACATTAGTCTATTTCTGCTTCACACACAGGAAGGTCATGGCCACCACTACTATTGTGTCGGAATGTCCCGACCAATGAGACGAGAGCCCCCCGCTGTGTTTGTTTGTTGCCTTTATTTGCTGGTCTGTACGGTCAAGGTTATTGGATACGACAAATTGTTATTGTTTGGATACTCTGGGATATACGGTCACAGCGCTCAGCCTTTCGAACAAAATATGAGGTCATCCGTGTATCGTTTCATTCAATTATATTTTGGGGTGAAACTTTTAAAATCTTTAGGATCTGTTCATGGGTTTTGACTGAGTTTGTGATTTGTTTTGTTTTTAACTTCAAACAAAAAGTCCATCTTTATAGTATTATTTTTCATCATTGGACGACGTTGACACTTGACTTGTTACTTTGTCACCCAAACTAAAGGGTCTCTGTCTCCACCTTCTGGTGGGATATTTTTTAAATAATAAAAAAAAACCAAATACAATACAAGGACAACACTGAGATATAGTCATTGCAGTTCACATGTCCAGTGATAACAAAAAACAAGAGGAGTCACTTTATGTGGGTTCAGTTAAGACCATTATGATCTCTGAAGTCTTTTAATCGGTTAATCGACGCATACATTTGTCCATAAAATTCCTCAACACGGCATGAAAGGAGGGAACATTACTACTCACAAACATATAACTTGCACTTGTCCATCTTGGGAATTTGAGCAAGATCTTGAATGCATCATTAAATGTCACCTGAAGCTTTTTCATTTTTGCTTTATTATAGCTGCACCACAAGTGGGCTGTATAGAGGAGTACAATAGGCCCTAAACAGGGCTGCTTTAACATCATCTGTACACATGAAATGCCAGCATATTGGCTTGTGCATACAGTTTGCAACACTGGTGCTGTACATTATCATCACATAGATCATTCCTGATGATGTGGCCCAAATATCTCGCTTTTTCACCACATTTAGCATGAAGGAAAATCTTGCTTCCGTTCGTCCTTGGTTTTAGCAATAATGACAACACTCTTTTTAGAGTTAAATGTAATGTCATACCGCACACCATAATTTCAGCAAACTGACCAGTTGCTGTAGACCAGCACTGAAAGGAGACAGGAGGACTATGTGTACATCAGACGCTGGTGATGTATCAGATACTATCCCCCACCATACATCCAGTATTACGCTTTCACATTTTTAGAAAGGTCATCCATATACAGATTGAACAGAACAGGTGACAATATTCCACCTTGTCGGACCCCATTAGTCACTAGAAAGGGTGCAGATATACTCTTACCCCATCTAGCTTGCATGGTTTGATGTGAACACCAAAAGTGCAAGATCCTTATCAAATATGGGGGGGGACCCTTCACTCTTAAAATTGAACAAACAGTTGACTGTCATTAATTCAATCAAAAGCTTTGAACGCATCCAGAAAACACCAATATTGTAGTGTTATGTCTTCGCTACTTACTAACCGTTTTTGATCAATTAAAACTCTGGGGAAATTCTTGCATAAATGTCACTGCCTTCAATTGTGATGTTAAACAATCTCTCTCTGTGTTCGTCAATAAGTCCTGACAGTAACTGTGAACATTGCATTGGTAGTACATTGCACTGACTGATACACTTGGGCTGTCTGTGGTGATCAGGAGTCAGTTTATCCTAAAGTCTGTTCAATTACATGCATTGTTAACATTGGTAAGCGTTTTATAATGTCTGTCGTTATTCCTGACAATTAGTTCATGTTAACCATAAAGTGTTAATTTCAGCGTTCAGTGACGTACATTTTGATATTGTCGTTGGGGTGACAACGTGAGACAATCAACGCATATTTTTGGTAAAGAAATATATAATCAGGGGGGTTGTTTTTTTTCCCACGTTTGGAGCCGTTTCATATTTCTGGGATATTTATTTGACTTGAGTTCTGTCGATTTACATACAGTACATGTACATTAAAGGACTATAGCTTCTCTTGAGTTGCTTCCTTGTGGTGTTTTCAAAACGGGTGCCGGTGAAAGACACGTGACCCAATGCTCAAATGAGACTCAAAACCAATGGATTGACTCACGTAATGATGGGGAAGGAATCATCAGGGTGCAGCAGCAGCAGCAGCCTGCAGGGGGCCGTCATGAGGGCCGCTGTCCACGGATGGGTCTGGCGCTGTAGTATTTTTACATATTGCTTCTCCTCTTCCGGGACCGTGAAAGACGGGATCGCGGCGACGCCGGGGCAAGACACACACACACATCGATCCCAGGTAGAAGACACCGATTTAACACCGTTTCAATGTACACCCCTGTAGGCTTACATGACGTTTACACAACACAACACCGTGTAGGGCTTGTTCGATGTGTGGTCAAACACCGCTTGACAGACGCACTGGGGATTTGGATTTGAGCTCAATCACTTGTTACGCGTTTCGTCATGTGGTAATCTAATGTGTGTGTGTGTGTGTGTGTTTTAGGTGACGTCACAGTTTCAATCCCCGATTGTCTCAGACGATCATCATGTCATAGAAGTCGCCACAGTATATCACTAAAAGTAACTCGTACGGCGGCTATGGCTTCTTTAACTGGTCGCTTGTTTTGATCGTACGATCCTATCCACGTTCGATAGCCTTTTGAGAGGTATTCGCCCAAGTAATGGAATAATAATAATAATAATCATAATCATAATGGGTGTGTATTGTGATCCAGCGTCTGAGCCTGGATGCCTGGTCGTCGCGATGGGGCCAGACAGTGCTCCGGGTCCGGCGGCTCCCTGGCGGAAGGTGCTGTGGGAGCGCCAGCCGTTCCCCGACAACTACGTGGATGATCGCTTCCTGGAGGAGCTGCGGCGGAACGAGGGGATCCGCCAGTACCGCTACTGGGCTGTGGTCAGGGAAGCCGGTCTGGTCGGACAGCAGTTGTCCTGCGTGGCCATTTTCATCACCCTCTGGCTCTACATGGAAGAGGTATGGATTGATCGCCCCCCCCCCCACGGCCTGGTGCTGTGTTCTGTCTGTTCTGGGACTGAACCAGTGCATATATATACTGTACATGTATTTTCTCCTAGGGTCTGCTGTCCCCAGAAGCTCTGCTGTGGGCCAGTCTAACAGTTGGCCTACTGGGCTACGGATTGTACAACGCCCTGAGACCCCGGCTCGGCTCAGACCGCGAGCCCCGCACGCGTCTGGCGGACCTGCAGAGCGCCGCCATTTTCCTCTCGTTCACCTTTGGCTTCTCGCCGGTCCTGAAGACGCTGACTGAGTCGGTGAGCACCGACACGGTGTACGCCATGTCGGCGCTGATGCTCCTGGCCCACCTGGTGTCCTTCCCGTACGGCCACCCCTCGCCCACCGGCAGCCTGTCCCTCAACGCCGCGCTGTTCGCCTCCGTGTGTCTGGCGTCGCGGCTCCCGGGCGCCCTGCACACCTTCGCCATGCTCAGCTGCGCCCTGCTGATGTTCGCCCTGTGGCCCTGCCTGCTGAAGAGCGTCAGGGACCGCGCCGCGGGGCTGTCGGCGTGGCTGTGCGTGGGGGTGTGCCTCGGCGGCGTCGGGGGCCTGGTGAGCCGGTGGCCGGGCGGGGCCGCGCTCTTGGCCCTGGCCCTGGCGAGCGTCACCCTGCTCTGTCCTCTGCTGCTGGTCAAACTGCAGAGACACAAGGACAACATCCAGGGACCCTGGGATGAGGCCGAGATCCAGGAGGACCTATGTCACGTCCCATTCTGAGGTGTGTGTATTGGGTGAGGGCCCAACACAGGGGGGCCCCTGACTTAAGACCCAAGGGCCCAAGAGCCTTTGCTGCTCATTATTGGTAAAACTTGAGGAATTTTAAACCCAATGCTGCTACTGTTTTAAAGTGTTTATATGCAAGATGGAGTATGCCTTTCTGCCTAATATTAGACTTCTTTATACTACATTGTAAATCTCATAGCTGTTTTTATTTATTAAGAATTTCTATTTTAATGTTTAGTGTACTATTGAAAAAACAAGGGCTTAAAATTGTTAATATTTAACTGTTATGTTTTAGAAGTATTTTGAAAAATAGTTTTATTGTGGGAAGAAGGATGAACATGACATTTGTGAAATCTGACAGTGAGCCAGTTGCACAGTGTATTGGCGTACAGGAGCCACTAGATGTCCTAACTTTACTTCTGCTTGTGTAGTCGTCCGGTGTCACTCTTTCCATCAGTGTTGATTGAACGGGGCCAAAAGCAGTGATAAGCAAACACTTTCCGTTTTCCTGTGATATGAATAATTCTGAATGAAAAATGCTGTCTTTTCTCTTCGCAACGTTGAGCTAGAACAATGGATATCGATACCTCTGTGTAACTACACTGCTTATAGTTGATGGACACAATGTTTTCTGCAGTGTCTCGTACACCATGTTTCACTACAACTGAAGAGCTCATGGATTACCATACATGTTTTACCATATAATGGCCAGCCAATACTGACTTTTAAAAAATATACTGTATATATAAATGATGACTCTATTTTAGTATTAATAAAACATGTCTACTTAAGTGTTTTGTTGAATTTGCCATTTTCCACTGTTAAATGTGTCCGATTGACTATATCAACTCTTCTCATAGCAGATGAGTAATTTTTACACATTTCTGTTTAGAGCTCAGGCAATTTCAGACGTTTCCGGAGACGGAAAGCTGGAGTCCAGCCTTTCTGGACAATGGTTTTTATGTACAACACGGATCCAAACGCATTCTGCAGACAAGAACTTTTCTGGGG